>WBZZ01001783.1:155000-157500 GCA_019918135.1 Paulinella micropora
TAGGTTTTGTTGTGGACACTCAGGCCTTCAGCATGTAGAGCGGCCGAGAATAGTAGAACAAAAAACAAGATTAGTCACTTGGGATGATGTCGGACCACTTGAATGTACGCACTAGTCTTCTCCCACTGACTCTGCCGATTTCTGTGCGCTGCTGCTCACTCATACAGCAGAAGCCACACTCATCTGAATCGTGGACAAGAAAGCTCATCCACTGAGTTTGTCCACGATGGAAAATTTCAACCCATGTTTGCGCGGCGTGAACTGACCTGAATCCGGAGGCTGACTGTTTACTGAGTAGTGTTTGCATTCCTCAGCTTTTTTCTTTCCTGCTCCATCACAAATAGCACAGGCCAAATATCCTTTATTGATGTGACCTAATGACTTCAAGTCTGTAAATAATCTAAGGTAGGTGGCAGCTCAGTCCGGCGGCCGCGCGGCACAAGGTGACATAGCCTGAAAAGGACTAAACTCGAGGTGGCGAGTAGTATTAATAAGTAGCAAAGTCTGTCGGGCGGCCAGTTGTTGACAGTATTTAGCCTCTAAGCACCCTTGAAAGTAAAATTCAAGTTAATGAGCCTAGTAAGCGTCACTGAACTTGAGCAGCCCGAAATAATTCTGCGGTCGCCCGATAGTTATGCCCGGGCTCAGTTACCGGGGCCCAGGCCGGCACTGCCTGAACTTCATTCAGTTGTTTATGCCCGGGCCCACACAGTGACCGTAGGCCGCTCTGAGAGACTTGGGGATGTAGTAATGCCGCAGCTTACTATCAGTGACTTCAAACGATCAACTTATGATTTAAAAATCAGCTATGCATTTTCTTTTTTCCCCATTTCAAGTTCACTCAGCGGCTGCCACCCTTTTTGTCACATCAAGTTTTACTGTGACACAGTCACTGATAGCGGTCACGGTAAATTTGTTGACAAGGACCGTGGCAGTGTCGGTGACAGGTGAAAATGAATACCGTAGGCTACTTGAATTCATGACTAGGGAAACTCAGTTTTTGGAGTCCCAACCGTGACTGAAAGCAAATCCTGAACACTCAACTACAAGTTGACTGAACTTGAAGACTCAGCCTTCAAGTACTTTGCCGCTGAGTAGCACGGTTTTGCGAAGATCAACGGAGGCCGCCCTTAGCAAACCCGGCGTAGCTCACAAGCTACGTCCAGTCGTGTTCGTATCCAATGATACTATTGCAACCCAAGTCTGCAACCATTGGCTTGGACAGTATTAATAATTAGACTCTTTCTCCTCAGTTATGTTCATTCAGTTGACTTATTACTTAATTACCCGTTAGTAGTAGTTCAGTGCCACGGTTACTGTTATTAGTATTATTAGTTATTAATGCAGTCAATTTTAGTAATAACTCACTAAGGAACTAATAAATTTACTTAAATGTGCAATACCATAACCTAACTGTTTCACGAAGACTGACTTGAGATAATGTAAACAATTCTTGAAATTGACGCGTTCTAGCCACTCGAAATTCCATCGAGTAAGAAATAATTTGAAAATGCACTCGTCTGCAGCTGGTGAGGACATTCTGGAGTAGTATTCTTAGTAATAGTCGCAACAGGCTCCGTGAGTCGGTGAGAGCGGGTCATAGGATGCCATCATCCCTACCAGTGGCAAGTTTTCTATATTAAAAGAGTGTTTGCGTTTCAAAAAGATCTCTCTCTCTCTCTCTCTCTCTCTCTCTCTCTCTCTCTCTCTCTCTCTCTCTCTCTCTCCTCGCTTCCCCCCCTTTCTTTCTTTCGCTCGCTCTTACGCAAACACGCACCTTTTACTCTTTCTTCAAAGTAAGCCCCGCGCCGCCCGCGGGAATGGCACTACTAACAAAACTGCAAGGAAAACAACACAGGAAGTCATGATAGAAGAGACACACACATTGACAAGAATGGAGACGGGAAAAGGATAGATGGGCAAAGAATATTGAAAAAGAGAAGAGAGAGAGAGAGAGAGAGAGAGAGAGAAAAAAGAAAGAGAGGAGAGAGAAAGAAAAAGAGGAGAGAGAGAGAGAGAGACCGTGTGTTTGCTTTACAAAGAAGAAAGAAAGAAAGAAAGAAAGAAAGAAAGAAAGAAAGAAAGAAAGAAAGAAAGGGTATAGACATACGTGTCCAGAGAGAGACTGTGTCTGTGCTTTACACAGAAGAAAGAAAGAAAAGAAAAGAAAGAAAGAAAGGAAGAAAGAAAGAAAGAAAGAAAGGGTATAGACATACGTGTCCATGGTCATTGTCTTGGCGCCATCGAATGTCGTCTATCATAATCAACAAAACCATCATGCGAGAAAAAAAATCATACACAAATGCATACATGAATAAAAATGTATGTATGTATGTGTGTATGCAGAATGCATGTATGCAGGAATGCATGTATGCATGTATGCATGTATGTATGTATGTATGTATGTATGCATGCATGCATGTATGTATATGTATATATGTATGTATATATGTATGTATGTATGTATGTATGTATGTAAGTGTCTATGTTTATGTACGTA
>WBZZ01001783.1:180000-187500 GCA_019918135.1 Paulinella micropora
GTCTTGCCTCAGGAGCTCCATCGGTGGCCCCGATCATCAGGCGAGAGACTGACACGGGGGGGTGGAGGACCTCGAACAAGGGTATTGGAGGCTTATGTCCGTTGAGGATATGCCATTACCTGCATCAGTACGCCTCAGATTTCGTATTATTATTATTATTATTATTATTATTATTATTATTATTATTATTGTTGTTGTTGTTATTATTATTATTATTATTATTATTATTATTGTTGTTGTTGTTATTATTATTATTATGATTATTATCACTATTATGATTATTATTATTATTATTATTATTATTATTATTATTATTATTATTATTATTATTATAATTATTATTATTATTACCCAGCGGATACCAAATTGTTATGGGTGGGGTTTTGAGGTAGTTCTAGCAACCATGCTTGGTGTACGCACTTGCACATGCGGCAACGTTTTGCAAGAGGTTGTTGAGACTGCGGAATAACCTCGGCTTAGTGTAGTCTTGCCCTCAGGAGCTCCATCGGTGGCCCCTATAATCAGTCGAGGGACTGACTAGGTGGGGATGGAGCACCTCGAACAAGGGCATGGAGGCTCATGTCCGGAAACGGATCGTGCCATCAGCTGCATCAGTATGCCTTAGAGGAAGCATATTATTATTATTATTATTATCATTATTATTATTATTATTATTATTATTATTATTATTAGTGGCACCGCGATAGCCCAGTGGTTAAGGTCTACCATCTGGGACTCGCCAGTTCGATTCCCGTCGGTGCCAGTATTTCAAAGGATATTTTCTTTGAAAGTATTGGTCTGTCTGGAAGGCTTGGAGCTGCCTTGCGGTATCGTCAAATCTTCGTACTCTCCTCGCGGGTGAGACGATGGAGGCACATGTGCAGAAATGCATTCGCTATTGACTGAGAAGCACTATTATTATTATTATTACTATTATTATTATTATTATTATTATTATTATTATTATTATTATTATTATTATTATTATTATTATTATTGTTGTGGACACCGTGATAGCCCAGTGGTCAAGTTCTACCATCTGGGCCCTGTCGCCAGTTCGATTCCCGTCGGTGCCACCAGTATTTTCATTGAACATACCGGTCCGTCTGGAAGTGTTGGAACTGTCCTTGCGGGGGTGTCATTAGAGCCTATCGTCAATTCTTCGTACTCCCCTCACAGATGAGACGATGGAGGCGCATATGCAGATTTGCATCAGCCATTGACAGAGAAGCACTATTATTATTATTATTATTATTATTATTATTATTATTATTATTATTGTTATTATTATTATTGGACACCGTGATAGCCCAGTGGTCAAGTTCTACCATCTGGGCCCTGTCGCCAGTTCGATTCCCGTCGGTGCCACCAGTATTTTCATTGAACATACCGGTCTATTTCTGGACCAGTATTTTCATTGAACATACCGGCCCGTCTGGAAGTGTTGGAACTGCCCTTGCGGGGGTGTCATTAGAGCTTATCGTCAATTCTTCGTACTCCCCTCACGGGTGAGACGATGGAGGCGCATGTGCAGAAATGCATCAGCCATTGACAGAGAAGCACTATTGTTATTATTATTATTATTATTTCATTATTATTATCATTATTATTATTATTATTATTATTTGGACACCGTGATAGCCCAGTGGTCAAGTTCTACCACCTGGGCCCTGTCGCCAGTTCGATTCCCGTCGGTGCCACCAGTATTTTCATTGAACATACCGGTCTATTTCTGGACCAGTATTTTCATTGAACATACCGGCCCGTCTGGAAGTGTTGGAACTGCCCTTGCGGGGGTGTCATTAGAGCTTATCGTCAATTCTTCGTACTCCCCTCACGGGTGAGACGATGGAGGCGCATGTGCAGAAATGCATCAGCCATTGACAGAGAAGCACTATTATTATTATTATTATTATTATTATTATTATTATTATTATTATTATTATTATTATTATTATTATTATTATTATGGACACCGTGATAGCCCAGTGGTCAAGTTCTTCATCTGGGCCCTGTCGCCAGTTCGATTCCCGTCGGTGCCACCAGTATTTTCATTGAACATACCGGTCCGTCTGGACCAGTATTTTCATTGAACATACCGGTCCGTCTGGAAGTGTTGGAACTGCCTTTGCGGGGGTGTCATTAGAGCTTATCGTCAATTCTTCGTACTCCCCTCACGGGTGAGACGATGGAGGCGCATGTGCAGATTTGCATCAGCCATTGACAGAGAAGCACTATTATTATTATTATTATTATTATTATTATTATTATTATTGAAGGCGACAGGCTCCACACATTTCCACAAGCCTTGAAATCACTCAACTGCCACAGTAGCGACTGCCTGGACGCGGGGCTCCTGACTCACCCTCTCTCCCAGAACCCCTCGTGCTCACTTTGCGGATGCCATGGGGATGCTCTGGCGGAGGGTCGGGACGTGTTGGGTGCATGTGACCGGGCCTGTCACTTAGTGTTCTCGGTAGATGACTCTTTTGTAGCTTCTATCGGACGCAGGGTGGCTTGCCACGACACCTCAATGATGCATAGTACGTCACGTCTCTGGCCTGGTTACGGGGGCGGGTAACTGAGGCGGGTTCCTGAAGGCTGGTTACGGAAGCTATGTTATTGTTGTTGGGTTCCTGGCTGCTATGTTATTGTTGTTGGGTTCCTGGCTGCTATGTTATTGTTGTTGGGTTCCTGGCTGCTATGTTATTGTTGTTGGGTTCCTGGCTGCTATGTTATTGTTGTTGGGTTCCTGGCGGCGTACATGTTTATGCTTTTTTAAGGGTTGAGCTTTAAATAACCCCACTCGGGTCTTCTTTTATCGAGCTCACCACTCGGTGGATGGAGGCCTGGGGTAGACTTATACGATGTTTTTGATGCTAGGTTCCGTCTCCAGGGATTCGACTGGCATCGCTGCTTTGCCTCACCGCACTGCCTCACCCACACATCCACGCTGGCACACTGTTTCTCCTCTTGCTCTTGTACCTATGTCGCACACAGCTATGAGCTCACGCCGATGAGTGGTTGTGACGAGGTGCACCCAGCTGGATTGCGGGCGAGCCACGGCGGCCTCGCTCTCGCTCTCTCTCTCTCTCTCTCTCTCTCTCTCTCTCTTTCTCTCTCTCTCTCTCTCTCTCTCTCTTTTTTTTTTTTTTTTGTTTTTTTTTTTTTTTTTTTTTTTTTTTTTTTTTTTTTTTTTTTTTGTTGTTGTTGCTTTGCTTTGCTTTGCTTTGGGCGAGGCCTAGCTTTCACATGGGCGGGCTGAGCCTATGAGGGGCGCACGATAAGCGTTCCATTGATTTATGAGACGGGTCCCAATTACTGAGAGTAACTCATGTGAGTTGCTCATCATACTCATGGCTCTTGGCTCGGGGTGGCCTCTGGAATCACAAGGGGTGGGCACTGGGGGAGGGGGTTGTGTTCAGAGGGTCACCGCGAAGGATGGTCAACCAAACTACTGTCGGTCGGAGTTTGTACGAAGGCGAGAGGCCCTACACTTACCACAAGCCTTGAAACGACTAAATGACCAAAGTAACGACGGACCGGAGCGGGGCTCCTGGCTCACCCTCTCTCTCAGCACTCTTCGTGCTCATCCTGCGGATGCCATGGGGCTGCTCTGGCGGAGGGTTATTGGGTGGTGGGTACACGTGCACGGGCCTGTCACTCTGTGCTCTCGGTAGATGACTCACTTGCAGCGTTTATCGGACGCAGGGTGGTTTGCCACGACACCTACCTCGATGATGCACAGCGGGTCCTGCCTCGTGCCTGGTTACGGATGCAGGTGAGTGTTTGTGTGTATTCCTATACATACGTACACGTATGCTTTTTAAGGGTTGAGCTTTAAATAACCCCACCTGGGTCCTCATTTATCGAGTTTACAACTCGATCAATGAGGCACCGGGGTCCCATACCACTTATGTCAGGTTCTTATGCGAAGAGCGCGGCCGCTAGTGCTGGCCCTATGGGTCAAGGCGGTAATCCTTCAGGTTTAGACGTTCCCCGTGGGAGTGCGCCTGCGGGTGGCGATGGCTACTCGGCCGGGGTGGGGTGGTCGAGTGCTCGCGTACCTGACGGGCAACCTGAATCACGTAGAGCCAGCAATCCTGCTGCATCTCGATCACCCTCCCCAACCTCGGAAGAGAAGTCACGTCCGGAAAGGTCTGGTCACGGCGTGTGGCAAGCGGTACCGCCACCGAGGAGGTGGCGGAGGAAGGTACGAAATGAGCTGGATAAGAGATGTTGCATAGTATGGGGGCTATCGCATGTCTCTCAGACAGTGGTCATGGCGCGAGAGCTCCGAATTCTCGGTCTCGGGGAAGTCGAGGTGGAATTCGCGGGCAGAGGTAGTGGGCGACATTTGCGGATTAAATGTGCGTCTTGTGAGGAGGCGGAGAAGATGGTGCGGCTGCTGCGGGAGCGTAAGTTCTTCACGGGAAAGGTTCACGTTGCGACGGGTAGGACTTTCCGGGAAAGAGAGAAACAGCGGGCTGCACGGGGGGGTGCCCAGTATGTAGAGATGCAGAGGGAGCTTCGCAAGCAGGGGTTTGGCTACTGGGTGCTCGACGTGGAAGTCGACGAGCCCCAGGGCGAAGCCTCAAGCGGTGAATCTCCCTTGGCGGAGTGGGGCGGGATGCGGGAGCTGGAGGAGCTGGGGCGGAGGGTGCAGGATGGGCCGTGGAGGGTGGCGGAGGGCTCCAGGCGGGCTCAACCGAAGCGCAGGCATCGGCATCAGCTTCGTTCTTCCCAATTTGTGAAAGGCTTCCCACTGAGGGTGGCCTCACATAATTGGCAAGGCAAAGTGGGTGCGGATAGCCCAGGCTTTGGGGAATGGCCGGAGCACTACAAGGAGCGAGGCTGGGTGATCGTCGGAGTCCAGGAGCACAACCTATCGTCGCAGAAGGTGGAGAAGCTCCAAGTCGACGGCTTCGCAGTCCTCGGCAAAGCGGCTGCAACTGGTGCGGGCTCGCGTCTCTTGGGGGAGTCTTGACGTTGGTGGCCAACTATCTGGCACCGTGCGCTACCATTGTACAGGCGCCTGTTCCACACCCACAGCAATTGTGGGTGAGGCTGTCGTCTGGGAGCGCGACGGCGTCGGATGTGTTCGTCGGCAACGGCTACTTCCCCCAAGAAAATCAACGAGAGGAATCTATTGCAGCCTATGAGGCGTGGCAGGCGGCCGTCTCCTACTTCGCCACCAAAGGTCATGTGGTTACGGTTGGTGATGCTAATGCTAAGCTGGGGCCCGCCAGAATAGCGCGGGAGGAGGGAGTGGTGGGCCTCTTTGGCGAGATAGATGGGAGGGGTAGAGGGGTTAGGAGTGAGAATGGTGAGTTGCTGGCTGCGATGCTTGTTGCCACGGGGTTGCGCAATCTCAGTGGGTTTTCGCAACCACGGGGGGACAAATATTGGTGGTCTAGGCAGGAAAATGTAGGTGGACGAAGGCATCTACTGGATTACATCTGCGTCTCTTCCGAGCTGGCGGAGGAGGCAAGCTTCGGCGTCGACGAGGTAGACCTTGATACCGACCACAAAGCTGTGTGGGCGGAACTGGTCTGGGGGGGACAGCCACCCCCCAAAAAGCAGGTAAAGAGGTACAAAGCATTCAAGGCAGAGCGCTTGATAGGCAGGGTAGTTGAGGGTAAGGAGAGTGAGCTGTCTAAGCTTAGGTTGAAGTACGACGAGACCTTTGCAGCTGGTATATCGGGGCTGTTGCCAGATGGCCTCCCAGATCTATCAGCAGTGGAGGACCCGGATGAGCTTCAGCAGGAGGTAGATAGGGTCGCTAGCTTAGTGGTCCGAGCTTTCACGGGCGCAGCCGTGAAGGTCTTGGGAGTTCGGGTGATTAGGCCAGGGTTTACTAATGCATGGTTTGATGAGAGTCTTAGGGAAGCGATTGCGCGACGGAGAGAGGCATACGGCCTCTGGCGAAGGAATGAGGCCAACCGAGAGGCCTGGCAAAGATATAAAGAAGCGAGGAAGGCGGTCAGAAGGTTATGCAAGGAGAAGAAGGAGCAAGCGTGGAAGCGGGTCCAGAATGACACCGCTGCCAACTTCAGGAGCGCTACCATGGCCACGTACTGGAAGCTGTCAAAGCGTTTGGGCGGGGTTCGGCGGTCGAACGCTTCTGCTCCTGTTCGGAAGCCCGATGGCACTCTGGCATGCACACTCCGGGAAAAACTACAAGAATGGGAAGAATACCGCCGACGTATGGTGGTCCCCAAAGAAAACCAGTTTTTGGAGGATGCATGTGTAGAGGAAGTCGGTTCTGATGAGGAAGCAGCGCGGATTGAGCCCGAGCGGAAGGCCCGCGAAACCTTCCAGTATAACGACAACCTGCGCGACCAATTCGAGGCCATGGCGCAAGCCGAGGAGATCCGGACTGAGACGGGCCCGCTGGACTATGATTACACCGAGAAGGAAGTGGAGCTCTGCCAGGAAAATCTCCAGAATCACAAAGCGTGCTCACCGGATAAGATCAAGAACGAGATGCTCAAGTACGGAGGCACGCGGATTGTGAGCTTTCTGGTGCGCTTCTTCAACTGGTTGAAATCGTGCGAATACACCCCCAGCGACTGGGGCAAAGCGATTATCGTCAACATCCCAAAAGGAGGCGACCCAACCGATCCGGAAAATTGGAGAGACATCGCGATTCTGAGCTGTCTGGGTAAGATGTATCTGTCCCTTATGGCGGCGAGGCTTACGGCTTTCATCGATCAGCCGGGCAGGCTTCGCCCAGAGCAGGGTGGGTTCCGGCCAAAACGTAGTACGGGGGACCAGATTTTTGTCCTTAAGGAGCGTCTGCGCCTTAGACAACAAGCTGGCCTCCGTTCTTTCGTTTTGTTCGTGGATCTGAGAAAGGCATTTCCTACGGTTTGGCGGGCCGGGTTGTTTCAGAGGCTAACCCAGATGGGGGTACAGGGCAAGTTCTATCGCATTCTGCGGCGTTTTTACCGAAGAACGTCATCGCGAGTGCTAGTCGATGGCGAACTCACTGGTGAAGTGCTGGAAGAGATGGGAGTTCAGCAAGGGTCGCCGTTGTCACCGTCGCTGTTCAACGTCTTCATGGATGAGCTAACGGTCCGAATCGCGAAAGAGTTGGAGATCGAGGACCTCAACCGCATCGAAGACATACGGACCCTGCTTTACGCCGACGACGTTGCGGTAATTGCGCATAGTGTCACGGAGCTTCAACAGATTGTAAATGTCGTGGCGACATTCGTGGAGGACTATCGGCTTGAAATCAACCTGAAACCGGGCAAGACGGAAGTCATGCCGATATACGGGCACGCCAAGTCAAAAAAGTCGCCCCCATGCGTGAGGTTCCGGGGCAAGGTTCTCAACGTCACCGACCACTACAAATACCTGGGAGTTCTGCTCACGGACACCCTCTCCGATAAACCGCAAGCGAAGCGGGCGGCGGAAATCACTGTAGCGGGAACGGCTGCCTGCTACCCCCTCTGGATTGCCCATGAAGTTACAGCGCGTCTTCGGCTGATGAAT
>WBZZ01001783.1:200000-205000 GCA_019918135.1 Paulinella micropora
GGACGGGGAAATAATAAGTAAGGTTAACTTGAAAAGATACAATAACTAGAAAAGATAAACGAAGCACGAGAAGGCCGAAATGAGAACGGGAAAAAGAGAAGAGAAGATGACGGATCAAATGATAAATCGCAATAAAAATACATATGTTTGGCCCCGAAGAGGAAACTTTCATCCCAGTAAAAAGTATAACTAAAATATCATTGGATAAGGGGTAAAAGATAAGTAATAATGAAGGAAATAACATGAAGAAACTATGAACCGAAAGAAAATAAATGATAAAATAATGATAAAATAAACAGCAAAATGAGATCAGATGGATAAAGAGTGAAGAGAAGATCCTTCAGAGAAAAGAAAAGAGCGAGAAGAGAAAGGACGAAAAAAGCTAACTAACCAACAAGAGAAAAACAATCCCACGGAGGCGGGGAGTAGAAAGTCCCACGGCCCGGGTGACTTCGCCATTATCCTTTTGTAGAAAGTCCCACGATTCGTCAGCGTAGCCGCGATGCAGACTCGTA
Organism: Paulinella micropora; assembly: GCA_019918135.1. NCBI lineage: Eukaryota > Cercozoa > Imbricatea > Euglyphida > Paulinellidae > Paulinella > Paulinella micropora. Next base: position 200,516 of record WBZZ01001783.1, read on the forward strand.
ATCCCAGTTGAGTGGCCAAATCGAAGAGGCCCCAGGAATCTTATCCAGAGGCCAAGGGAAACGGGGAACCAAACCTCAGGCGCACTAATCCCACCCTGCGAGATGCTATAAGATCACAACTTGAATGGATAGACGACTGCCAGTTACGAGAGAAGGGGCTGGCATAGTAAGAGCTCAGGTAGCTCGTCTAAGAAACCTTGGACCCAGGACCACCGTACGCGCCGAAAGACGTGTTTTCCATCCAATCCGGCCATTGTGTCGAAATCCGAAATAACTTCCGTACACGCGGCCAGACCTCATCGCGAGAGCTCATTCGAGACAGGGCCACCTCGAACACGTTCCGAGAATACCTGATCTCCACGAAAAGACGTAAGACTGACTCGGCTAATATCCTCTGGCTAGAACTTTGGGCATAGAAAAGGGTAAACATGCCAACAAGAGTGCTTATTAGGGTCTCACGTCTGGTGAACGTGTCCATCGGTGGCAAGCGAGGAAATCTGATACGGTTTTCCGTCATCATCGAAACAAATTCTTGAAGTGGGGACGGGACAAGTATGACAGGAATAATGAGATCATACCCTGCGAAGACGACTGAGTCCTCGGACTGGGGAAAGTGGGTCTTCTTGAACGAGTTCTAATCCCCCCGTATACAGCTGGTCATCGGACGGGTGGTCTGTGTTACCCGACTGCCGGATCAACGAGAGTAAGAGGCTGATGACTGGATGTTGGCAACGCGGGATACCATAGATAGCTGGCCGCAGGCCTGAGCCGGGGAACCCGAGTAGTAATGGCGAGGTGCTCATCAACCATTGCATTTTATAACCGCTAATTGGGCCGAGAGGTACCCGCCGATGGGGCAGCCGTGAAGTTGGGTGAAGACGGAGTCGCCCATAGAGAAATAGGTATGGGCAAGATCCAAACGGATAATCCTAGCGATGTCGTCGAGGGTGGCTCGGCAGAATAAAGGTGGGGGGGGGGGGGGGGGGGGCAAGGGAACAGAATGGAGGGGAGGCAAGGTGTTGTGTGTGTGTGTGGGGGGGGGGGGGGGGGGGGGTTGGGGGGGGGTGGAGGCAAGGGGAGGCGAAGGGAAGGGAGAGGGAAGGAAGGGAAGATGAAGAGAAGGGAAGGAAGGGGAAGAGAAGGGATGGTTAAGAGAAGGGAGGGGAGGGGAAGCGAAGAGAGGGAGGAGAAGGGAAGGGAAGGGAGGTGAAGGAAAGGGAAGGGAGGTGATATGTCGTATGTTTGTCTGTGTGTGTGTGTGTGTGTGTTGTGTGTAGCCTCATCGTCTACGACTTCTACGAGTGCCCGTGACAATTGGTCTCAGGAAGAATGTGCAGATATTTGGTCGCAGCCGTGGCTTTGCGACCAAAAGACGTTACTCGTCGCCAAGCTAACTAAGTAAGTCAATAGATCATTATCATAGGATATCAAGTACTAAGGGGATTTATGATATGCCCTTAGTTCTTGATATCCTATGACAATGATGTATTTACTTACTTAGGTACCCATATTTAGATAAAACCTCTAACGCTGAGGATGAGCAGCCTGACTGGAGAGCGCCGGAAAAGCTTTTAAATTTACGTTGCTTAGCAGGGGATCTGTGCAAAAGGCTAAACAATCGTGAGGGAGAAGCTGTCACGCAGGTACTGTTTGACAATCCTGTATGGACGTTAATTACCGAAACTCATCGGTCGCGGTTGGAAGCATCGGTAGTCTTGAAGAGAAAAGAGCTAGATGAGCTAGATGACGCGTGTGGAGGCAATTATAGTCTGTATCGGTCAACGGTTGAACGAAAGTTGTTCCATTTCAGTTTGCATGTGCCTTGTCTGCCGAAATGAAGGACAAAATTTAGTGGAAAGGTGATCAATTTTTTCTGCGATGGGATCCAGCATACAACAATGATGCAAGATTTTGTCTCGGTAGCGGAAAAACAATGTTTTCACCTTTATCGACATGGGTATCGGATGTTCAAGGATTTTGATCAGGCCAAGTTGGTGTGAATACAGAAGACAGCACAAGAAGTCATTTAATTTAGTGGCAGCATCGACCCTAGTCTGGGTTCAACCGCCAACCAGCTCACGTTGGATCTTTATGGGTATGGTTCATTTCATGATGATCGGTTTGTACCGAAGTCCGATGAGCCTGAGTTAAAACAACTTCAGGAAACGTTGATCGAAATGGTGCATCAACTTCAAACTGCTACGGAGTGTGAGAAATACAGCACCGTAGTGCCCTCCGGGTTCAGACTGAAGCTGGGGTGTATTCAGCATTGGACGAATTGGGGCCCTAAGGATGCAAGAGGAAGTGATGTGCGTGCACCAGAACATAAGTGGAAGTTCGTGTGGAAAACTGAGCATGGGCAGAACCGCTCTGAAGGTTTAGAGCATGTTGAGTTGGATACTTCGACTCATCAGGATGGCATTGGGACGGGGAGGCAAAGTTTTGTCCATTAATCGGTGTTAATCTGTATTATCCAGTACCGCAGACCAGAAACGGCAGAAAGGGAAGATCACAGTCAGGCAAGGTAGTACAGATTCAAGGGGCACATGCACAGAGCGAAGTAGCAGTTGATGCTGATTTAGAATCTTGTGGGTGTTGTAGCATTGATTCGCCGTTCGGCAAGATGGCTGCAGAAGCAATTCCAATCCCCAAGACATTAATTTCTCACGATCAAACAAACTTTTTCATCGAAAAGTCCGATGGGTTTCAGAAGTGTCTACAAGAGCTGAATGCAAGAGAAATTCGTTTAGATGATTATGGAGATTTTGCGAAGGTTGAGGGATTCAGTGATTACATTGATAGTATGAAGTTCATGGGATCAGAAGAACCTGGCCGGGTGTCTTCAACCAGAAATTGCTACTCCCCAACAAGGTGATTTGAAAGCTATTGATCAGCGCTTATGCCATCAAGGTGCTTACGGTGTGAAGGACATCACACATTTTGCGTTTTATCTCGCACGAGAAGTGGCTGCTATGGACAAGCAGCCTTCAAAACAGAAAAGGGCTCGCGAGGCATTTCAGAAAGAGTCAGTACGTCGTTCTCCAAAGGCTGCGAAGAAATAATGAAATACATCATACTTTCTGTTTATTTACAGTACTAGTGAAAGTCATTATTATGAGAAACTAGATGATAGTGTTGGTTTAAAATTAAGTGCTGTAAACTGCAAAGGGGCACCCTACGCCAACCCGGCCCGCGCTGCCGACCCCGCCTCGCAGCGCGACAGCGGCGCGGCGAGGCCGGGGTCGGCAGCGCAATGGTTGGTGTAGGTGCCACCCCCCCGGCCCCCCCCCCCCCTACTGCTTCAGGTACACATGCCCTCAGGCTGCGGGCCAAAACACCTCTCTATCTAAATCTATCAGGTGACACTGCGTCGCCTCTGCAGGACCCGAAATCTTCCATCATATCTGCGACTCTGAGGTTCACTAGTGGCATAAGGTAGGTGGGGCCGTTATTCCTAAATAGGGGGAGCGATGGTCGCGGCGGGCGTGACAATTTATCACTGACTTAACTTAGTGATAATGCACGGTAGAAAGTTTAGTCATACCGGCCCACCCCAATGACAATTACCTTTTTTACCTATACTATGATCACTCTCAGAAGTGTAGTCACTTGATTGCCAGTGCCGACCGGCGGTGCCTCGGAATTCAAAGCTTTGGGCCCCGCGCGGTTCAAGTGGCCACCTGGCCGGTTGTGGCGCGGAGGCTTACTATCAGTGACGTGTTGATCATTGAAAACTAGTCATCTCTCTAAAAAAGAACAGTCCGACCCTCTCGTCCACTGTGGATAGGCTGAGTCAGCGGCTTGTGTTCTCAGAGTCAGTGCAGGACGTTTCTTGAAAAAAACTTGACTCTTGAAAACTTGACTTTAAAAAAAAATTTAAAAAAAAAGCCTGGTTGAAAAAAAAAAAAACTTCGGGAAAAAAACTTTCAATTTGAACTTATTAATTTAGATATATATCATGTATATATATATATATATATATATATATATATATATATATATAACTACTAATCCAGCTATTAATATCATTGATTGCCGGTGACCGTCTAATATTAATATGACTCAGAGACGGTGAGACCTGGTCATTAATGAAAAGCGTATATTGTATCATACTATGATAATTTTAATCAGATGATCAGTTCCTTCCAACTGGATGTAAATTTAAAGTTCATGCCGGGTTATTGTAACTGACTTTGACATACTTGAATGTCCCTACTATAATAATAATATTTTCTTATTAACAGTACTTTTTTTGAATCCCCAACTGAATATATTTAACCCCAGCGTTCATATCAATAAGTGAACTCTGAATTTATTAATTAAGAACACGACTTTCACCAGTCAGAACAGTTGTAGAGTATTAATACCTGGATGTTTTGAAAGCATTAATACCAATCTGATTGATAGGTTGTGAGCTTTGTCCGCAGTCATATTTGGAGATAGTAATACGCGCACACGGTGTTGAGTGGTCACAGAGCATGCTCA
>WBZZ01001783.1:210000-230000 GCA_019918135.1 Paulinella micropora
ATACATGCATACGCACCTCGGCGGTGTGAAGCTGTGCGGAGCGGCGTCGTGCGTCTAGTCGTAACATTGCCTAGTGTGGGGGTGTGAGTGAGTGAGTGAGTGAGTGAGTGAGTGAGTGTGTGTGTGTGTGTGTGTGTTTGTGCGTGTGTGCGTGCGTGTGTGTGTGTGTGTGTGTGTGAGAGAGAGAGAGAGAGAGAGAGAGAGAGAGAGAGAGAGAGAGAGAGAAAGACAATGTGAGTCAGTGAGTGAGAGTGAGAGTGAGTAAAAGGGAGAGTATGACTGTGAGTGAGAGAGTGAGAGAGTGAGTGAGAGAGTGAGAGAGTGAGAGAGTGAGAGAGTGAGAGAGTGAGAGAGTAAGAGAGTGAGAGAGTGAGAGAGTGAGGCGCCGTGTGGAACTCTATGATATGCTCACCAACTCGATAAATATAGATATATAGATATGTAGATTTGTAGATAGATAGATAGATAGATAGATAGATAGATAGATCTGTGCAGCAGGTTCAAGTGGTATTACTAACGACATATTCAAGAGGCAAAGAGAACAGATATAGATAGGTAGGTAGGTAGGTAGGTAGGTAGATAGATATATAGAGAGATAGATAGATAGATAAATAGATAGATATATCAAGAGGCAAAAATCCTCCAACTTTTGATCCCATCATTCATACATTACATACATTACATACATTACATACATGACATAGATTGCATAATCATGCTACTATGAGAATGCTGAAGACATCAAGTGAAAGCCTCGACAAGAGCTTTTCAAATGTACATACATATATACTTACATACATACATACATACATACATACATACATACATACATAAAGACGTGCTCACAGGGCGTTCGTAGCTCAAACACTGCTTGAAAAAAATTTTGCTCCGAGTTGGCCGATTTCACCGGTTGATTGTCCCTTAGAATGTTATTACCTCCACATAAAAAACACACAAAAACCGCGAAAACCTGTTGAACTTTCGACAAAGCCCTAGCACAATCTCCCCTTAAAAAGCATCCACCCCCAAACTCTCTTCTTTGTCCTCGCGCTGCATCTCCGACTCCAACTTGGAGCAAAATTGTCACAATCAATATTGGAGCTACAAACGCCCTGTGTGTATATGTGTATGTATGTCTGTATGTCTGTATGTATGTATGCATGCATGTACGTACGACTATGTACATTTGAAAAGCTCTTGTCTTGAGGCTTTCACTTGATGCGCCCTGTGTATGTACATGAGAAGTTCCTAGTTCTTAACTACAATCAGCAACGACTTCAAACGCTTCGTTCTCAGTCGGTTTTGATCTTCGCTGCTTGTGTAGTGGCTCCTTTGAAAGCTCTTATCAAGATCTTTCTAATGAGCCATAACACAGGTTGTGGACGCAAATATTGGCGGAGATCGAAGCGCCTGGAGTGATTCTTGATTGCAGTTAAGAACTAGGGACTTCTCATTTGAAAAGCTCTTGCCTTGAGGCTTTCACTTGATGTCTTCAGCATTCTCAAAATAGCATGATTATGCAATGTATGTAATGTATGTAATGTATGTAATCTATGTACTGTATGTAATGTATGTCATGTATGTAATGTATGTCATGTATGTCATGTATGTCATGTATGTCATGTATGTAATGTATGTAATGTATGTAATGTATGCAATGTATGATTGACGAAGAATGATGGGATCAAAAGTTGGAGGATCTCGCCTCTTGATCTATCCATATCTATCTATCGATATCGGCCGGTTGATTGTCCCTTAGAATATTATTTATCCGTCACCTCCACAAAATATGGTCAGGTTACCGATAAAACTACATATGCGGCGCGCAAAATTTGACGTGTTTTGCGGGCTCGCCGGCCCGGCTCGCCCGCAAAACACGTCAAATTTGTGGCTAGCGGCATAATGTACTATTACCTTCACGTAGTCCTCGCGCTGCATCTCCGACTCCATGGCGGCCAGTCTTTGTCGCGCCTCCCTCACCACTTGCTCCACCGCCTATCAAGAGAAGTTCCTAGTTCTTAACTACAATCAGCAACGACCTCAAACGCTTCGTTCTCAGTCGGTTTTGATCTTCGCTGCTTGTGTAGTGGCTCCTTTGAAAGCTCTTATCAAGAGCTTTCTATGGAGCCATAACACAGGTTGTGGACGCAAATATTGGCGGAGATCGAAGCGCCTGGAGTGATTCTTGATTGCAGTTAAGAACTAGGGACTTCTCATTTGAAAAGCTCTTGCCTTGAGGCTTTCACTTGATGTCTTCAGCATTCTCAAAATAGCATGATTATGCAATGTATGTAATGTATGTAATGTATGTAATCTATGTACTGTATGTAATGTATGTCATGTATGTAATGTATGTCATGTATGTCATGTATGTCATGTATGTCATGTATGTAATGTATGTAATGTATGTAATGTATGTAATGTATGCAATGTATGATTGACGAAGAATGATGGGATCAAAAGTTGGAGGATCTCGCCTCTTGATCTATCCATATCTATCTATCGATATCGGCCGGTTGATTGTCCCTTAGAATATTATTTATCCGTCACCTCCACAAAATATGGTCAGGTTACCGATAAAACTACATATGCGGCGCGCAAAATTTGACGTGTTTTGCGGGCTCGCCGGCCCGGCTCGCCCGCAAAACACGTCAAATTTGTGGCTAGCGGCATAATGTACTATTACCTTCACGTAGTCCTCGCGCTGCATCTCCGACTCCATGGCGGCCAGTCTTTGTCGCGCCTCCCTCACCACTTGCTCCACCGCCTATCAAGAGAAGTTCCTAGTTCTTAACTACAATCAGCAACGACCTCAAACGCTTCGTTCTCAGTCGGTTTTGATCTTCGCTGCTTGTGTAGTGGCTCCTTTGAAAGCTCTTATCAAGAGCTTTCTATGGAGCCATAACACAGGTTGTGGACGCAAATATTGGCGGAGATCGAAGCGCCTGGAGTGATTCTTGATTGCAGTTAAGAACTAGGGACTTCTCATTTGAAAAGCTCTTGCCTTGAGGCTTTCACTTGATGTCTTCAGCATTCTCAAAATAGCATGATTATGCAATGTATGTAATGTATGTAATGTATGTAATCTATGTACTGTATGTAATGTATGTCATGTATGTAATGTATGTCATGTATGTCATGTATGTCATGTATGTCATGTATGTAATGTATGTAATGTATGTAATGTATGCAATGTATGATTGACGAAGAATGATGGGATCAAAAGTTGGAGGATCTCGCCTCTTGATCTATCCATATCTATCTATCGATATCGGCCGGTTGATTGTCCCTTAGAATATTATTTATCCGTCACCTCCACAAAATATGGTCAGGTTACCGATAAAACTACATATGCGGCGCGCAAAATTTGACGTGTTTTGCGGGCTCGCCGGCCCGGCTCGCCCGCAAAACACGTCAAATTTGTGGCTAGCGGCATAATGTACTATTACCTTCACGTAGTCCTCGCGCTGCATCTCCGACTCCATGGCGGCCAGTCTTTGTCGCGCCTCCCTCACCACTTGCTCCACCGCCTATCAAGAGAAGTTCCTAGTTCTTAACTACAATCAGCAACGACCTCAAACGCTTCGTTCTCAGTCGGTTTTGATCTTCGCTGCTTGTGTAGTGGCTCCTTTGAAAGCTCTTATCAAGAGCTTTCTATGGAGCCATAACACAGGTTGTGGACGCAAATATTGGCGGAGATCGAAGCGCCTGGAGTGATTCTTGATTGCAGTTAAGAACTAGGGACTTCTCATTTGAAAAGCTCTTGCCTTGAGGCTTTCACTTGATGTCTTCAGCATTCTCAAAATAGCATGATTATGCAATGTATGTAATGTATGTAATGTATGTAATCTATGTACTGTATGTAATGTATGTCATGTATGTAATGTATGTCATGTATGTCATGTATGTCATGTATGTCATGTATGTAATGTATGTAATGTATGTAATGTATGTAATGTATGCAATGTATGATTGACGAAGAATGATGGGATCAAAAGTTGGAGGATCTCGCCTCTTGATCTATCCATATCTATCTATCGATATCGGCCGGTTGATTGTCCCTTAGAATATTATTTATCCGTCACCTCCACAAAATATGGTCAGGTTACCGATAAAACTACATATGCGGCGCGCAAAATTTGACGTGTTTTGCGGGCTCGCCGGCCCGGCTCGCCCGCAAAACACGTCAAATTTGTGGCTAGCGGCATAATGTACTATTACCTTCACGTAGTCCTCGCGCTGCATCTCCGACTCCATGGCGGCCAGTCTTTGTCGCGCCTCCCTCACCACTTGCTCCACCGCCTATCAAGAGAAGTTCCTAGTTCTTAACTACAATCAGCAACGACCTCAAACGCTTCGTTCTCAGTCGGTTTTGATCTTCGCTGCTTGTGTAGTGGCTCCTTTGAAAGCTCTTATCAAGAGCTTTCTATGGAGCCATAACACAGGTTGTGGACGCAAATATTGGCGGAGATCGAAGCGCCTGGAGTGATTCTTGATTGCAGTTAAGAACTAGGGACTTCTCATTTGAAAAGCTCTTGCCTTGAGGCTTTCACTTGATGTCTTCAGCATTCTCAAAATAGCATGATTATGCAATGTATGTAATGTATGTAATGTATGTAATCTATGTAATCTATGTACTGTATGTAATGTATGTCATGTATGTAATGTATGTCATGTATGTCATGTATGTCATGTATGTCATGTATGTAATGTATGTAATGTATGTAATGTATGTAATGTATGCAATGTATGATTGACGAAGAATGATGGGATCAAAAGTTGGAGGATCTCGCCTCTTGATCTATCCATATCTATCTATCGATATCGGCCGGTTGATTGTCCCTTAGAATATTATTTATCCGTCACCTCCACAAAATATGGTCAGGTTACCGATAAAACTACATATGCGGCGCGCAAAATTTGACGTGTTTTGCGGGCTCGCCGGCCCGGCTCGCCCGCAAAACACGTCAAATTTGTGGCTAGCGGCATAATAACTATTACCTTCACGTAGTCCTCGCGCTGCATCTCCGACTCCATGGCGGCCAGTCTTTGTCGCGCCTCCCTCACCACTTGCTCCACCGCCTATCAAGAGAAGTTCCTAGTTCTTAACTACAATCAGCAACGACCTCAAACGCTTCGTTCTCAGTCGGTTTTTATCTTCGCTGCTTGTGTAGTGGCTCCTTTGAAAGCTCTTATCAAGAGCCTTCTATGGAGCCATAACACAGGTTGTGGACGCAAATATTGGCGGAGATCGAAGCGCCTGGAGTGATTCTTGATTGCAGTTAAGAACTAGGGACTTCTCATTTGAAAAGCTCTTGCCTTGAGGCTTTCACTTGATGTCTTCAGCATTCTCAAAATAGCATGATTATGCAATGTATGTAATGTATGTAATGTATGTAATCTATGTACTGTATGTAATGTATGTCATGTATGTAATGTATGTCATGTATGTCATGTATGTCATGTATGTAATGTATGTAATGTATGTAATGTATGTAATGTATGTAATGTATGCAATGTATGATTGACGAAGAATGATGGGATCAAAAGTTGGAGGATCTCGCCTCTTGATCTATCCATATCTATCTATCGATATCGGCCGGTTGATTGTCCCTTAGAATATTATTTATCCGTCACCTCCACAAAATATGGTCAGGTTACCGATAAAACTACATATGCGGCGCGCAAAATTTGACGTGTTTTGCGGGCTCGCCGGCCCGGCTCGCCCGCAAAACACGTCAAATTTGTGGCTAGCGGCATAATATACTATTACCTTCACGTAGTCCTCGCGCTGCATCTCCGACTCCATGGCGGCCAGTCTTTGTCGCGCCTCCCTCACCACTTGCTCCACCGCCTATCAAGAGAAGTTCCTAGTTCTTAACTACAATCAGCAACGACCTCAAACGCTTCGTTCTCAGTCGGTTTTGATCTTCGCTGCTTGTGTAGTGGCTCCTTTGAAAGCTCTTATCAAGAGCTTTCTATGGAGCCATAACACAGGTTGTGGACGCAAATATTGGCGGAGATCGAAGCGCCTGGAGTGATTCTTGATTGCAGTTAAGAACTAGGGACTTCTCATTTGAAAAGCTCTTGCCTTGAGGCTTTCACTTGATGTCTTCAGCATTCTCAAAATAGCATGATTATGCAATGTATGTAATGTATGTAATGTATGTAATCTATGTACTGTATGTAATGTATGTCATGTATGTAATGTATGTCATGTATGTCATGTATGTCATGTATGTAATGTATGTAATGTATGTAATGTATGTAATGTATGCAATGTATGATTGACGAAGAATGATGGGATCAAAAGTTGGAGGATCTCGCCTCTTGATCTATCCATATCTATCTATCGATATCGGCCGGTTGATTGTCCCTTAGAATATTATTTATCCGTCACCTCCACAAAATATGGTCAGGTTACCGATAAAACTACATATGCGGCGCGCAAAATTTGACGTGTTTTGCGGGCTCGCCGGCCCGGCTCGCCCGCAAAACACGTCAAATTTGTGGCTAGCGGCATAATATACTATTACCTTCACGTAGTCCTCGCGCTGCATCTCCGACTCCATGGCGGCCAGTCTTTGTCGCGCCTCCCTCACCACTTGCTCCACCGCCTATCAAGAGAAGTTCCTAGTTCTTAACTACAATCAGCAACGACCTCAAACGCTTCGTTCTCAGTCGGTTTTGATCTTCGCTGCTTGTGTAGTGGCTCCTTTGAAAGCTCTTATCAAGAGCTTTCTATGGAGCCATAACACAGGTTGTGGACGCAAATATTGGCGGAGATCGAAGCGCCTGGAGTGATTCTTGATTGCAGTTAAGAACTAGGGACTTCTCATTTGAAAAGCTCTTGCCTTGAGGCTTTCACTTGATGTCTTCAGCATTCTCAAAATAGCATGATTATGCAATGTATGTAATGTATGTAATGTATGTAATCTATGTACTGTATGTAATGTATGTCATGTATGTAATGTATGTCATGTATGTCATGTATGTCATGTATGTAATGTATGTAATGTATGTAATGTATGTAATGTATGTAATGTATGCAATGTATGATTGACGAAGAATGATGGGATCAAAAGTTGGAGGATCTCGCCTCTTGATCTATCCATATCTATCTATCGATATCGGCCGGTTGATTGTCCCTTAGAATATTATTTATCCGTCACCTCCACAAAATATGGTCAGGTTACCGATAAAACTACATATGCGGCGCGCAAAATTTGACGTGTTTTGCGGGCTCGCCGGCCCGGCTCGCCCGCAAAACACGTCAAATTTGTGGCTAGCGGCATAATATACTATTACCTTCACGTAGTCCTCGCGCTGCATCTCCGACTCCATGGCGGCCAGTCTTTGTCGCGCCTCCCTCACCACTTGCTCCACCGCCTATCAAGAGAAGTTCCTAGTTCTTAACTACAATCAGCAACGACCTCAAACGCTTCGTTCTCAGTCGGTTTTGATCTTCGCTGCTTGTGTAGTGGCTCCTTTGAAAGCTCTTATCAAGAGCTTTCTATGGAGCCATAACACAGGTTGTGGACGCAAATATTGGCGGAGATCGAAGCGCCTGGAGTGATTCTTGATTGCAGTTAAGAACTAGGGACTTCTCATTTGAAAAGCTCTTGCCTTGAGGCTTTCACTTGATGTCTTCAGCATTCTCAAAATAGCATGATTATGCAATGTATGTAATGTATGTAATGTATGTAATCTATGTACTGTATGTAATGTATGTCATGTATGTAATGTATGTCATGTATGTCATGTATGTCATGTATGTAATGTATGTAATGTATGTAATGTATGTAATGTATGCAATGTATGATTGACGAAGAATGATGGGATCAAAAGTTGGAGGATCTCGCCTCTTGATCTATCCATATCTATCTATCGATATCGGCCGGTTGATTGTCCCTTAGAATATTATTTATCCGTCACCTCCACAAAATATGGTCAGGTTACCGATAAAACTACATATGCGGCGCGCAAAATTTGACGTGTTTTGCGGGCTCGCCGGCCCGGCTCGCCCGCAAAACACGTCAAATTTGTGGCTAGCGGCATAATATACTATTACCTTCACGTAGTCCTCGCGCTGCATCTCCGACTCCATGGCGGCCAGTCTTTGTCGCGCCTCCCTCACCACTTGCTCCACCGCCTATCAAGAGAAGTTCCTAGTTCTTAACTACAATCAGCAACGACCTCAAACGCTTCGTTCTCAGTCGGTTTTGATCTTCGCTGCTTGTGTAGTGGCTCCTTTGAAAGCTCTTATCAAGAGCTTTCTATGGAGCCATAACACAGGTTGTGGACGCAAATATTGGCGGAGATCGAAGCGCCTGGAGTGATTCTTGATTGCAGTTAAGAACTAGGGACTTCTCATTTGAAAAGCTCTTGCCTTGAGGCTTTCACTTGATGTCTTCAGCATTCTCAAAATAGCATGATTATGCAATGTATGTAATGTATGTAATGTATGTAATCTATGTACTGTATGTAATGTATGTCATGTATGTAATGTATGTCATGTATGTCATGTATGTCATGTATGTAATGTATGTAATGTATGTAATGTATGTAATGTATGCAATGTATGATTGACGAAGAATGATGGGATCAAAAGTTGGAGGATCTCGCCTCTTGATCTATCCATATCTATCTATCGATATCGGCCGGTTGATTGTCCCTTAGAATATTATTTATCCGTCACCTCCACAAAATATGGTCAGGTTACCGATAAAACTACATATGCGGCGCGCAAAATTTGACGTGTTTTGCGGGCTCGCCGGCCCGGCTCGCCCGCAAAACACGTCAAATTTGTGGCTAGCGGCATAATATACTATTACCTTCACGTAGTCCTCGCGCTGCATCTCCGACTCCATGGCGGCCAGTCTTTGTCGCGCCTCCCTCACCACTTGCTCCACCGCCTATCAAGAGAAGTTCCTAGTTCTTAACTACAATCAGCAACGACCTCAAACGCTTCGTTCTCAGTCGGTTTTGATCTTCGCTGCTTGTGTAGTGGCTCCTTTGAAAGCTCTTATCAAGAGCTTTCTATGGAGCCATAACACAGGTTGTGGACGCAAATATTGGCGGAGATCGAAGCGCCTGGAGTGATTCTTGATTGCAGTTAAGAACTAGGGACTTCTCATTTGAAAAGCTCTTGCCTTGAGGCTTTCACTTGATGTCTTCAGCATTCTCAAAATAGCATGATTATGCAATGTATGTAATGTATGTAATGTATGTAATCTATGTACTGTATGTAATGTATGTCATGTATGTAATGTATGTCATGTATGTCATGTATGTCATGTATGTAATGTATGTAATGTATGTAATGTATGTAATGTATGTAATGTATGCAATGTATGATTGACGAAGAATGATGGGATCAAAAGTTGGAGGATCTCGCCTCTTGATCTATCCATATCTATCTATCGATATCGGCCGGTTGATTGTCCCTTAGAATATTATTTATCCGTCACCTCCACAAAATATGGTCAGGTTACCGATAAAACTACATATGCGGCGCGCAAAATTTGACGTGTTTTGCGGGCTCGCCGGCCCGGCTCGCCCGCAAAACACGTCAAATTTGTGGCTAGCGGCATAATATACTATTACCTTCACGTAGTCCTCGCGCTGCATCTCCGACTCCATGGCGGCCAGTCTTTGTCGCGCCTCCCTCACCACTTGCTCCACCGCCTATCAAGAGAAGTTCCTAGTTCTTAACTACAATCAGCAACGACCTCAAACGCTTCGTTCTCAGTCGGTTTTGATCTTCGCTGCTTGTGTAGTGGCTCCTTTGAAAGCTCTTATCAAGAGCTTTCTATGGAGCCATAACACAGGTTGTGGACGCAAATATTGGCGGAGATCGAAGCGCCTGGAGTGATTCTTGATTGCAGTTAAGAACTAGGGACTTCTCATTTGAAAAGCTCTTGCCTTGAGGCTTTCACTTGATGTCTTCAGCATTCTCAAAATAGCATGATTATGCAATGTATGTAATGTATGTAATGTATGTAATCTATGTACTGTATGTAATGTATGTCATGTATGTAATGTATGTCATGTATGTCATGTATGTCATGTATGTAATGTATGTAATGTATGTAATGTATGTAATGTATGCAATGTATGATTGACGAAGAATGATGGGATCAAAAGTTGGAGGATCTCGCCTCTTGATCTATCCATATCTATCTATCGATATCGGCCGGTTGATTGTCCCTTAGAATATTATTTATCCGTCACCTCCACAAAATATGGTCAGGTTACCGATAAAACTACATATGCGGCGCGCAAAATTTGACGTGTTTTGCGGGCTCGCCGGCCCGGCTCGCCCGCAAAACACGTCAAATTTGTGGCTAGCGGCATAATATACTATTACCTTCACGTAGTCCTCGCGCTGCATCTCCGACTCCATGGCGGCCAGTCTTTGTCGCGCCTCCCTCACCACTTGCTCCACCGCCTATCAAGAGAAGTTCCTAGTTCTTAACTACAATCAGCAACGACCTCAAACGCTTCGTTCTCAGTCGGTTTTGATCTTCGCTGCTTGTGTAGTGGCTCCTTTGAAAGCTCTTATCAAGAGCTTTCTATGGAGCCATAACACAGGTTGTGGACGCAAATATTGGCGGAGATCGAAGCGCCTGGAGTGATTCTTGATTGCAGTTAAGAACTAGGGACTTCTCATTTGAAAAGCTCTTGCCTTGAGGCTTTCACTTGATGTCTTCAGCATTCTCAAAATAGCATGATTATGCAATGTATGTAATGTATGTAATGTATGTAATCTATGTACTGTATGTAATGTATGTCATGTATGTAATGTATGTCATGTATGTCATGTATGTCATGTATGTAATGTATGTAATGTATGTAATGTATGTAATGTATGTAATGTATGCAATGTATGATTGACGAAGAATGATGGGATCAAAAGTTGGAGGATCTCGCCTCTTGATCTATCCATATCTATCTATCGATATCGGCCGGTTGATTGTCCCTTAGAATATTATTTATCCGTCACCTCCACAAAATATGGTCAGGTTACCGATAAAACTACATATGCGGCGCGCAAAATTTGACGTGTTTTGCGGGCTCGCCGGCCCGGCTCGCCCGCAAAACACGTCAAATTTGTGGCTAGCGGCATAATATACTATTACCTTCACGTAGTCCTCGCGCTGCATCTCCGACTCCATGGCGGCCAGTCTTTGTCGCGCCTCCCTCACCACTTGCTCCACCGCCTATCAAGAGAAGTTCCTAGTTCTTAACTACAATCAGCAACGACCTCAAACGCTTCGTTCTCAGTCGGTTTTGATCTTCGCTGCTTGTGTAGTGGCTCCTTTGAAAGCTCTTATCAAGAGCTTTCTATGGAGCCATAACACAGGTTGTGGACGCAAATATTGGCGGAGATCGAAGCGCCTGGAGTGATTCTTGATTGCAGTTAAGAACTAGGGACTTCTCATTTGAAAAGCTCTTGCCTTGAGGCTTTCACTTGATGTCTTCAGCATTCTCAAAATAGCATGATTATGCAATGTATGTAATGTATGTAATGTATGTAATCTATGTACTGTATGTAATGTATGTCATGTATGTAATGTATGTCATGTATGTCATGTATGTCATGTATGTCATGTATGTAATGTATGTAATGTATGTAATGTATGTAATGTATGCAATGTATGATTGACGAAGAATGATGGGATCAAAAGTTGGAGGATCTCGCCTCTTGATCTATCCATATCTATCTATCGATATCGGCCGGTTGATTGTCCCTTAGAATATTATTTATCCGTCACCTCCACAAAATATGGTCAGGTTACCGATAAAACTACATATGCGGCGCGCAAAATTTGACGTGTTTTGCGGGCTCGCCGGCCCGGCTCGCCCGCAAAACACGTCAAATTTGTGGCTAGCGGCATAATATACTATTACCTTCACGTAGTCCTCGCGCTGCATCTCCGACTCCATGGCGGCCAGTCTTTGTCGCGCCTCCCTCACCACTTGCTCCACCGCCTATCAAGAGAAGTTCCTAGTTCTTAACTACAATCAGCAACGACCTCAAACGCTTCGTTCTCAGTCGGTTTTGATCTTCGCTGCTTGTGTAGTGGCTCCTTTGAAAGCTCTTATCAAGAGCTTTCTATGGAGCCATAACACAGGTTGTGGACGCAAATATTGGCGGAGATCGAAGCGCCTGGAGTGATTCTTGATTGCAGTTAAGAACTAGGGACTTCTCATTTGAAAAGCTCTTGCCTTGAGGCTTTCACTTGATGTCTTCAGCATTCTCAAAATAGCATGATTATGCAATGTATGTAATGTATGTAATGTATGTAATCTATGTACTGTATGTAATGTATGTCATGTATGTAATGTATGTCATGTATGTCATGTATGTAATGTATGTAATGTATGTAATGTATGTAATGTATGTAATGTATGCAATTTATGATTGACGAAGAATGATGGGATCAAAAGTTGGAGGATCTCGCCTCTTGATCTATCCATATCTATCTATCGATATCGGCCGGTTGATTGTCCCTTAGAATATTATTTATCCGTCACCTCCACAAAATATGGTCAGGTTACCGATAAAACTACATATGCGGCGCGCAAAATTTGACGTGTTTTGCGGGCTCGCCGGCCCGGCTCGCCCGCAAAACACGTCAAATTTGTGGCTAGCGGCATAATATACTATTACCTTCACGTAGTCCTCGCGCTGCATCTCCGACTCCATGGCGGCCAGTCTTTGTCGCGCCTCCCTCACCACTTGCTCCACCGCCTATCAAGAGAAGTTCCTAGTTCTTAACTACAATCAGCAACGACCTCAAACGCTTCGTTCTCAGTCGGTTTTGATCTTCGCTGCTTGTGTAGTGGCTCCTTTGAAAGCTCTTATCAAGAGCTTTCTATGGAGCCATAACACAGGTTGTGGACGCAAATATTGGCGGAGATCGAAGCGCCTGGAGTGATTCTTGATTGCAGTTAAGAACTAGGGACTTCTCATTTGAAAAGCTCTTGCCTTGAGGCTTTCACTTGATGTCTTCAGCATTCTCAAAATAGCATGATTATGCAATGTATGTAATGTATGTAATGTATGTAATCTATGTACTGTATGTAATGTATGTCATGTATGTAATGTATGTCATGTATGTCATGTATGTCATGTATGTAATGTATGTAATGTATGTAATGTATGTAATGTATGCAATGTATGATTGACGAAGAATGATGGGATCAAAAGTTGGAGGATCTCGCCTCTTGATCTATCCATATCTATCTATCGATATCGGCCGGTTGATTGTCCCTTAGAATATTATTTATCCGTCACCTCCACAAAATATGGTCAGGTTACCGATAAAACTACATATGCGGCGCGCAAAATTTGACGTGTTTTGCGGGCTCGCCGGCCCGGCTCGCCCGCAAAACACGTCAAATTTGTGGCTAGCGGCATAATATACTATTACCTTCACGTAGTCCTCGCGCTGCATCTCCGACTCCATGGCGGCCAGTCTTTGTCGCGCCTCCCTCACCACTTGCTCCACCGCCTATCAAGAGAAGTTCCTAGTTCTTAACTACAATCAGCAACGACCTCAAACGCTTCGTTCTCAGTCGGTTTTGATCTTCGCTGCTTGTGTAGTGGCTCCTTTGAAAGCTCTTATCAAGAGCTTTCTATGGAGCCATAACACAGGTTGTGGACGCAAATATTGGCGGAGATCGAAGCGCCTGGAGTGATTCTTGATTGCAGTTAAGAACTAGGGACTTCTCATTTGAAAAGCTCTTGCCTTGAGGCTTTCACTTGATGTCTTCAGCATTCTCAAAATAGCATGATTATGCAATGTATGTAATGTATGTAATGTATGTAATCTATGTACTGTATGTAATGTATGTCATGTATGTAATGTATGTCATGTATGTCATGTATGTCATGTATGTAATGTATGTAATGTATGTAATGTATGTAATGTATGCAATGTATGATTGACGAAGAATGATGGGATCAAAAGTTGGAGGATCTCGCCTCTTGATCTATCCATATCTATCTATCGATATCGGCCGGTTGATTGTCCCTTAGAATATTATTTATCCGTCACCTCCACAAAATATGGTCAGGTTACCGATAAAACTACATATGCGGCGCGCAAAATTTGACGTGTTTTGCGGGCTCGCCGGCCCGGCTCGCCCGCAAAACACGTCAAATTTGTGGCTAGCGGCATAATATACTATTACCTTCACGTAGTCCTCGCGCTGCATCTCCGACTCCATGGCGGCCAGTCTTTGTCGCGCCTCCCTCACCACTTGCTCCACCGCCTATCAAGAGAAGTTCCTAGTTCTTAACTACAATCAGCAACGACCTCAAACGCTTCGTTCTCAGTCGGTTTTGATCTTCGCTGCTTGTGTAGTGGCTCCTTTGAAAGCTCTTATCAAGAGCTTTCTATGGAGCCATAACACAGGTTGTGGACGCAAATATTGGCGGAGATCGAAGCGCCTGGAGTGATTCTTGATTGCAGTTAAGAACTAGGGACTTCTCATTTGAAAAGCTCTTGCCTTGAGGCTTTCACTTGATGTCTTCAGCATTCTCAAAATAGCATGATTATGCAATGTATGTAATGTATGTAATGTATGTAATCTATGTACTGTATGTAATGTATGTCATGTATGTAATGTATGTCATGTATGTCATGTATGTCATGTATGTAATGTATGTAATGTATGTAATGTATGTAATGTATGTAATGTATGCAATGTATGATTGACGAAGAATGATGGGATCAAAAGTTGGAGGATCTCGCCTCTTGATCTATCCATATCTATCTATCGATATCGGCCGGTTGATTGTCCCTTAGAATATTATTTATCCGTCACCTCCACAAAATATGGTCAGGTTACCGATAAAACTACATATGCGGCGCGCAAAATTTGACGTGTTTTGCGGGCTCGCCGGCCCGGCTCGCCCGCAAAACACGTCAAATTTGTGGCTAGCGGCATAATATACTATTACCTTCACGTAGTCCTCGCGCTGCATCTCCGACTCCATGGCGGCCAGTCTTTGTCGCGCCTCCCTCACCACTTGCTCCACCGCCTATCAAGAGAAGTTCCTAGTTCTTAACTACAATCAGCAACGACCTCAAACGCTTCGTTCTCAGTCGGTTTTGATCTTCGCTGCTTGTGTAGTGGCTCCTTTGAAAGCTCTTATCAAGAGCTTTCTATGGAGCCATAACACAGGTTGTGGACGCAAATATTGGCGGAGATCGAAGCGCCTGGAGTGATTCTTGATTGCAGTTAAGAACTAGGGACTTCTCATTTGAAAAGCTCTTGCCTTGAGGCTTTCACTTGATGTCTTCAGCATTCTCAAAATAGCATGATTATGCAATGTATGTAATGTATGTAATGTATGTAATCTATGTACTGTATGTAATGTATGTCATGTATGTAATGTATGTCATGTATGTCATGTATGTCATGTATGTAATGTATGTAATGTATGTAATGTATGTAATGTATGCAATGTATGATTGACGAAGAATGATGGGATCAAAAGTTGGAGGATCTCGCCTCTTGATCTATCCATATCTATCTATCGATATCGGCCGGTTGATTGTCCCTTAGAATATTATTTATCCGTCACCTCCACAAAATATGGTCAGGTTACCGATAAAACTACATATGCGGCGCGCAAAATTTGACGTGTTTTGCGGGCTCGCCGGCCCGGCTCGCCCGCAAAACACGTCAAATTTGTGGCTAGCGGCATAATATACTATTACCTTCACGTAGTCCTCGCGCTGCATCTCCGACTCCATGGCGGCCAGTCTTTGTCGCGCCTCCCTCACCACTTGCTCCACCGCCTATCAAGAGAAGTTCCTAGTTCTTAACTACAATCAGCAACGACCTCAAACGCTTCGTTCTCAGTCGGTTTTGATCTTCGCTGCTTGTGTAGTGGCTCCTTTGAAAGCTCTTATCAAGAGCTTTCTATGGAGCCATAACACAGGTTGTGGACGCAAATATTGGCGGAGATCGAAGCGCCTGGAGTGATTCTTGATTGCAGTTAAGAACTAGGGACTTCTCATTTGAAAAGCTCTTGCCTTGAGGCTTTCACTTGATGTCTTCAGCATTCTCAAAATAGCATGATTATGCAATGTATGTAATGTATGTAATGTATGTAATCTATGTACTGTATGTAATGTATGTCATGTATGTAATGTATGTCATGTATGTCATGTATGTCATGTATGTCATGTATGTAATGTATGTAATGTATGTAATGTATGTAATGTATGCAATGTATGATTGACGAAGAATGATGGGATCAAAAGTTGGAGGATCTCGCCTCTTGATCTATCCATATCTATCTATCGATATCGGCCGGTTGATTGTCCCTTAGAATATTATTTATCCGTCACCTCCACAAAATATGGTCAGGTTACCGATAAAACTACATATGCGGCGCGCAAAATTTGACGTGTTTTGCGGGCTCGCCGGCCCGGCTCGCCCGCAAAACACGTCAAATTTGTGGCTAGCGGCATAATATACTATTACCTTCACGTAGTCCTCGCGCTGCATCTCCGACTCCATGGCGGCCAGTCTTTGTCGCGCCTCCCTCACCACTTGCTCCACCGCCTATCAAGAGAAGTTCCTAGTTCTTAACTACAATCAGCAACGACCTCAAACGCTTCGTTCTCAGTCGGTTTTGATCTTCGCTGCTTGTGTAGTGGCTCCTTTGAAAGCTCTTATCAAGAGCTTTCTATGGAGCCATAACACAGGTTGTGGACGCAAATATTGGCGGAGATCGAAGCGCCTGGAGTGATTCTTGATTGCAGTTAAGAACTAGGGACTTCTCATTTGAAAAGCTCTTGCCTTGAGGCTTTCACTTGATGTCTTCAGCATTCTCAAAATAGCATGATTATGCAATGTATGTAATGTATGTAATGTATGTAATCTATGTACTGTATGTAATGTATGTCATGTATGTAATGTATGTCATGTATGTCATGTATGTCATGTATGTAATGTATGTAATGTATGTAATGTATGTAATGTATGTAATGTATGCAATGTATGATTGACGAAGAATGATGGGATCAAAAGTTGGAGGATCTCGCCTCTTGATCTATCCATATCTATCTATCGATATCGGCCGGTTGATTGTCCCTTAGAATATTATTTATCCGTCACCTCCACAAAATATGGTCAGGTTACCGATAAAACTACATATGCGGCGCGCAAAATTTGACGTGTTTTGCGGGCTCGCCGGCCCGGCTCGCCCGCAAAACACGTCAAATTTGTGGCTAGCGGCATAATAACTATTACCTTCACGTAGTCCTCGCGCTGCATCTCCGACTCCATGGCGGCCAGTCTTTGTCGCGCCTCCCTCACCACTTGCTCCACCGCCTATCAAGAGAAGTTCCTAGTTCTTAACTACAATCAGCAACGACCTCAAACGCTTCGTTCTCAGTCGGTTTTGATCTTCGCTGCTTGTGTAGTGGCTCCTTTGAAAGCTCTTATCAAGAGCTTTCTATGGAGCCATAACACAGGTTGTGGACGCAAATATTGGCGGAGATCGAAGCGCCTGGAGTGATTCTTGATTGCAGTTAAGAACTAGGGACTTCTCATTTGAAAAGCTCTTGCCTTGAGGCTTTCACTTGATGTCTTCAGCATTCTCAAAATAGCATGATTATGCAATGTATGTAATGTATGTAATGTATGTAATCTATGTAATGTATGTAATGTATGTAATGTATGTAATGTATGTCATGTATGTCATGTATGTCATGTATGTAATGTATGTAATGTATGTAATGTATGTAATGTATGTAATGTATGCAATGTATGATTGACGAAGAATGATGGGATCAAAAGTTGGAGGATCTCGCCTCTTGATCTATCCATATCTATCTATCGATATCGGCCGGTTGATTGTCCCTTAGAATATTATTTATCCGTCACCTCCACAAAATATGGTCAGGTTACCGATAAAACTACATATGCGGCGCGCAAAATTTGACGTGTTTTGCGGGCTCGCCGGCCCGGCTCGCCCGCAAAACACGTCAAATTTGTGGCTAGCGGCATAATAACTATTACCTTCACGTAGTCCTCGCGCTGCATCTCCGACTCCATGGCGGCCAGTCTTTGTCGCGCCTCCCTCACCACTTGCTCCACCGCCTATCAAGAGAAGTTCCTAGTTCTTAACTACAATCAGCAACGACCTCAAACGCTTCGTTCTCAGTCGGTTTTGATCTTCGCTGCTTGTGTAGTGGCTCCTTTGAAAGCTCTTATCAAGAGCTTTCTATGGAGCCATAACACAGGTTGTGGACGCAAATATTGGCGGAGATCGAAGCGCCTGGAGTGATTCTTGATTGCAGTTAAGAACTAGGGACTTCTCATTTGAAAAGCTCTTGCCTTGAGGCTTTCACTTGATGTCTTCAGCATTCTCAAAATAGCATGATTATGCAATGTATGTAATGTATGTAATGTATGTAATCTATGTAATCTATGTACTGTATGTAATGTATGTCATGTATGTAATGTATGTCATGTATGTCATGTATGTCATGTATGTCATGTATGTAATGTATGTAATGTATGTAATGTATGTAATGTATGCAATGTATGATTGACGAAGAATGATGGGATCAAAAGTTGGAGGATCTCGCCTCTTGATCTATCCATATCTATCTATCGATATCGGCCGGTTGATTGTCCCTTAGAATATTATTTATCCGTCACCTCCACAAAATATGGTCAGGTTACCGATAAAACTACATATGCGGCGCGCAAAATTTGACGTGTTTTGCGGGCTCGCCGGCCCGGCTCGCCCGCAAAACACGTCAAATTTGTGGCTAGCGGCATAATATACTATTACCTTCACGTAGTCCTCGCGCTGCATCTCCGACTCCATGGCGGCCAGTCTTTGTCGCGCCTCCCTCACCACTTGCTCCACCGCCTATCAAGAGAAGTTCCTAGTTCTTAACTACAATCAGCAACGACCTCAAACGCTTCGTTCTCAGTCGGTTTTGATCTTCGCTGCTTGTGTAGTGGCTCCTTTGAAAGCTCTTATCAAGAGCTTTCTATGGAGCCATAACACAGGTTGTGGACGCAAATATTGGCGGAGATCGAAGCGCCTGGAGTGATTCTTGATTGTACTTAAGAAGTAGGGACTTCTCAAGATTGATAAAGGGAAGGCAGGAGGGCGAAGGCAGCGAAAACTTCCGCGGTCATCTGCGAGGACTTCCCGAAAAACTTACCTGATTTAGAGAACATTGAGGAGAAAGACCGTAAGCGAAACTCTCGCGGTGCTTGCGGTGGTTTCCCGGAAAAGTTACCACAGCTTTGCCTCCTGTCTCATGTTACTTGAGGAGTAAGACGGGAAGCGAAGGCAGCGGAAACTTGTGCGGTGGTTTCCCGGAAAGTTACCACAATTTTACCCCCTGCCTCATGTTTTACCTTCTCATCATGACATGCACAAACCTGATGATGATGATGATGATGATGATGATGATGATGATGATGATGATAATAATAATAATAATAATAATAATAATAATAATAATAATAATAGTGCTTCTCTGTCAATGGCTGATGCAAATCTGCACATGCGCCTCCATCGTCTCACCCGTGAGGGGAGTACGAAGAATTGACGATAGGCTCTAATGACACCCCCGCAAGGGCAGTTCCAACACTTCCAGACGGACCGGTATGTTCAATGAAAATACTGGTGGCACCGACGGGAATCGAACTGGCGACAGGGCCCAGATGGTAGAACTTGACCACTGGGCTATCACGGTGTCCAAATAATAATAATAATAATAATAATAATAATAATAATAATAATAATAATAATAATAATAATAATAATAATAATAATAATAATAATAATAATAATAATATAATAATAATAATAATAATAATAATAATAATAGTGCTTCTCTGTCAATGGCTGATGCATTTCTGCACATGCGCCTCCATCGTCTCACCCGTGAGGGGAGTACGAAGAATTGACGATAGGCTCTAATGACACCCCCGCAAGGGCA
>WBZZ01001783.1:237500-255000 GCA_019918135.1 Paulinella micropora
GTATGTATGTATGGATGCAAGCATGCATGCATGTATGTAGAAGCAACTTTGACATATTTCAACCAAGCAGTGATGGCACGAGTAGCATTATAATCGGCCGCGTAACGAATAGTGACTTCCGCAGTTCGTGAGTTATTAACTGCGAGACCAGACGCTCCAATGTGTGGCGATTGGTTGAGTGTCTGGATAATGGTAGCAAATCCTCCGTTATTATCTGTGTCAGTAGAGCCAGAGGGAGCATAAAATTTACGAAAGTTTTCAAGAGAAACAGATGAACACATATAAGCATCGCGAATGCCCATAGTCGCTTGTAGATTGTTAATATACAATTCCGCACATCCTCTTCTAACAGCGGCAACCGTATCGGTGCTTCCTCCAAGTTCCATCTTCTGTTGTGGAGCATACCAATCACCAATACGGAATTGATATTGTTTATAAGGCATTATAGCAGTTCCAAGGTTATCAATACTAGCATTGTCAGCGAGCACATTTTGAGTTACGATATACAAGCACTGAGCACGAGCAACGGCCTTATTTACTTGGAGATTAAAATCATCGGAAGTGCCCGGATTTGCTTTTTGATTGTAATATGTTTCGTAAGTGTATGGAAGTCCATCCTTGCTTCCCATCTGTTCCATAATATTTCTCTGCACGGCGGGAGCAAGAGAAAATGTTTCCAACATTACAACTGGATTTGATACAGTGTAAGTCAAAGCAGCACCACTAAAATCAGCGGGAACCCCACCAGTGGCAGATCCAATAATAGCAAATGCTTCCTGTGGCGGAGCAAATGTCAAGCGAAGCCTCATACCACTAATCAAAGAGGGAGGAATGAGAGTTTCTTCATCAAACACTCCTGAGAAGTAATGGAGAGGAATACAAACCTTCAAATAATTACCAGTGGCCACGGCACTTGGAGTATTAACAGCAAAATCAATTACAACTTGATCAGTAACATTAGCATTAACTTCAAGACTTTCTCTCTGTCCAGCCATCTGTGCATGCCGACGATAATCAAAAGGATAATGCCACGGAAGAATATTTCGCACCAGTTTATTCAAATCTTCAATTCGTTCAAGTTCGCTACCATCCTTACTTTCCAACAAAAATCTTTCAAAAATAGCAGTTGCTGGAGTATTTAGGAAACCAAGAGCACAATCATTATCTGTTTTAGTGTCCAACCCGTCTGCCTTAACATCAAATGTTAAATAACAATTTTTTCCATAAACAAAATCAGTGCTGGCCTGTAGTGTAAAAATCATTTCAGTCCCCGACGAACTAGTGTAAGTCTGCTGGTCGGCAAAGTTCTTCTTAAAGATACTTCCCTGTTCGGTGAGTGCTAGATTTGCTGGCAACTCATATCTGAGATTGTTGAGGGTCATCAACTCCTCAGTATTCTTAGAATCCTTTCCTTCCATTTTTTTTTTGTGTGCTTGTAGAATTGTAAAATTCACAATGTTCCTATAATAAAAAATAATAATAGAAATTAAAAATAAATAATTATTCACCTGAAACGGATTGTTTAATAATATCAACTGATTTCTGTATATTGTCAAGTCTTGTATCTTGTGGTGAAGTCAATTGAAACTCTCTTGCCTCAGCATTTTGAACCGCTTTCTTTAAATAAGCCAAACTGCTAACGGCAGTGTCTAAATCAACAACATCCGCATTTTCTTTGTTATCAGAAATGTCTGTTAATGTGCTTTGAATAGTGCTCTTCTCATGTGAGACAAGGTCGCCAAATTCGCTCAATGGTTGATTAACTAATGGGGCACCATGACTACTCCACAATTCAAATTGATTTAGTTGAAATCCATCACTTGCGGGTCTGTTTCCTTCGTTGAGTTTATTAATAAACTCATTAGACAATCTATTGGAGGCATGTGTGTTTTTAATCATTATATAAAATAATAATTATTTTGTCAATTAGCATTAATTATTTTTTTCATAATTTGTAAATTCTTGTGTGTAATTCTTTCCTCTTTCATTTTCTTTAAATCCGCTCTGGCTTGATTTACGTCAATGTCATTAGTTTGCGCAACTTCCTTAGTTGGTGGTGGAGTTTCCTTAGAAGCATCTTCTATTGCTTCTATCTTGCTTGCTGGTGTTGTGGTAGTTTGTTTTGGCACAGAAACAGGAGTTGGATTAACAGATTTTGGTAGGGATTGTTCAACCTTAGGCGCTGGAGACATTTCAATAGGTTTGGCATTTGGTTCGGGAGATGAATTATTGGCTGATGCTATGTCTGGCGCCTTTCTTTTCAATGCTTCGTCTGGCACTTGGTCTGGTTGCCCGCTGGCAATAGGTTGTCAATTTTTCTTACTTACTTTGCTTACTTTTGGCTTTAATTGACACTTAATCTTACCACTCTTAATATCCTCTTCTATCT
Organism: Paulinella micropora; assembly: GCA_019918135.1. Taxonomy (NCBI): domain Eukaryota; phylum Cercozoa; class Imbricatea; order Euglyphida; family Paulinellidae; genus Paulinella; species Paulinella micropora. Next base: position 239,890 of record WBZZ01001783.1, read on the forward strand.
TCCTTACTGCTAAGTATTCGGGCGATCCTTTACGAATTGTTACGAATTTTCCTTGCGCATTTTGTTTATGCCAAAGTGCGATTGCCTGATGATAGCAAGTTTTGTATAATTTAGTTGATTCCGTCATGTCATATATTATAGCGGAAAAAAAACATTTAATTTAATTTTACAAGTTTGTCATATCTCTATCCTTATTTAATCGTAATATAGTAGAAAAATTCTTTCTAAACTGGGTTGTTCTATCACTAGCCGTATTGTTAATTGCTAGGAATGAATAAGGTTCTGCCGTAGCATATTTAACCATATTGTAAAATTCTTTTTTAGTGAGAAAAGGACTTTCATATTCATCTGCCAATCTGTCAAGTTCGCTCCTCCTTACTCCATTAAAAATAATCATCCAATGACAATTAATTCTTACTCTTCGTGGGAGTTGTGTATAACTCTGAGTTGCTACCCAGACTGACACTTTGGCATGTGTTGAAGCAAAGAATAACTCTGTGAGCACTTCTGATCTAAGAAAAGTTTTACTCTGTGCTATGTCATCTAATAACAATAATATTTTTGGTGCTTTCTTAAAACCTTTCGTCTTAATCAGTTCTTTTTGTTTAGTTAATATGTCTCTCATTAACTCGGGCTTATCTTCTTTGATTATGTCTTCTTTTTTTAACTTAAGAGTGTCTTCTAAAATCGGGCACGGACTTAAGCAAAAGACGACTATTCTATCATAAAACCCTTTCAACATGTTCTTTTTGGCGAGTAGATTACAAATCATAACTGATTTGCCTCCACCAGTGCTCGCACATATAACCATAGTTCCCATGGCTGGCAATATTCCTTCTTTTTGAATAGGAAGCAATTCAACACCATCTCTTTGTGTTTTAATTGGTTGTATTTCCAAGTCATTCTTAAATTTGGGCGGTTTTTTGCTATCTAACTCTGTTATTACTGGCCTGTCAATAGTAAATTCCTCGTGTGCTTTTTCTATGTTGGTCTTCTCTAAATTCTGCTTCAAAAGTGTTTTTCGTGGCAACTTGTTTGCTATTAATCCTTTATGTATAGATCTAGGCATGTCTTACTATATTATGGGTTTTGAAAATAGTTTGGATTGTATCTATAATTATCATATTCGGCGCCAAAAGGGTGAGGTGGTGAAGCATAATTATAGAAATAAGGAGAGTAAGGACTACCAAAAGCGTAATTACTTGGAGGATTGACGAGCGGTTTAAAATCCTTTCTTTCTGGACGAGTTTGGACTTGTCGCGGGATTTCCGCTGAGAAGTTTCTAGTCAGTTTTCGTTTCATTTTTGGAAACTCTCTTTTTTCTTTTATTCTATTCTGAATGACTGCTCTATTGTATTTATTCAACATAAAGTGATTGTTTGTGTTGCTATAAAGTGTGTTGTCTAGTGATTCAAAATCATTCTTAGTTGCTAGCACACGATCTCGTCTTTGTTCATTTCCTTTAATAAGTGGGTTTGTTTGTGAAGTGCCGATACCTCCATTTTGGTCGCTCGGCATTAGAAAACGAATAAGTGCCATTAAGTCTTCTCTTTCATCGGCGGGAGATTTTCCCATAATCTTATCAACCAATTTATCAATGCTTCTCATACTATCAACCATTTGGGCATTAGTTGTTGCATTATCTGGGTCTTCTTTTAAATCATTCTGTGGCGGTTGAACGGGTTCCTCTACAAATGCTGTTGTCTGTGGTGCTGGTATTGGTTTTGGTTCAGGTGTTGGCTGAGTTTGTGGTGGTTGAGTTTGTGGTGGCATGTTTTGTGGTGCTGGTGTTGCTTGCGGTGGATTAGTTTTTTCAACTTGACTATCTTTTAACTCTAATTCTTCCAATTGCTTCATTTGGTCTTGAGTTAATTTCCCCCGCATTTCTTCGTAAATTCTCTTATCCAAAATATCATTTGCATCTGCTACATCTGACATACTAGCACCTTGATTTAGTGCTTGTTTGATGGCTTCTTCCCATCCAACTTTTGGATCGTCATAATTAGAAAGTTTAATTTTCTTTCCAGTTTTCTCTTTCAACGATTTAACAAATCCCTTTAAGTGCCTCGTTTGGGCGCCTTTATCATCAAGTATGAGCAAGTTATTGCCCAGTCCGATTGAATCAAAATTGGGTGCTACTACCATATTGTCTGAGTATGCGATCGGGACTTCAACACTAAGATTTATATCTTTTTCTATATTTGGTGGAATATCTTTTGTGCTCTGTGTATTTATTTTTTCTATAAAATTATTAATTGTAGTTTCATTTGCTGGTGCGATAAGAGAATACCCTTTCACACCATCGGCTGTTTCTTGCGATTTAACCATTTTATTAAACGAATTTACCAATTTTTCATATTGTTTGCTAAATGCAGCAGGATTGGCTATTTTATTTACTTTAAAGTTAGTGTCTTTATCAAAACCGCCCACATTATTCATAACCCCAATCATAGAATTTAATGTTTGATCTACATTGTATATAAAAGCATCGTATTTCGCATCTGGAGGTGTTAATTTAATAGTTTTCCAGAATTTCATTGCATCCAAATATGACACTCCACTACGAGCCCGCCCCTGTGCTTGTAATGCCATTTTAGATATATCTGCTTTTGAAAGCATTGAATTGTAATTGTCAGAAATAGTTTTGGCGACTTCGGCCGTAGCCAATCCATTACTCGTTCAATACTCTGTTATATTAGTAATTCTTTCAAAGTATCGTTGGTCGGCGAAGTTTTGGGCATTTTTATCACCAGTAGCATACAATAGATCATGTTCAAAAGCAATCAAATCCAAAGTGTCTGCTGGTAAAATGTAAGGGAACTTGCCACGAGTTCTATCTTTTAATTGGAGACGACTTTCTACTCGTGTGGCGGGGCCATTATAATTGCTTCCAGTAGTATGAAATCGTTCTTCTTCCAATTTAATAATAGCATCTGGTTGAGCAGTCCATATGTTATATGTGTGCCTTAGAAATTCCCAAAAAGCAACCGCGGCCGCAGTTTCAACACTTCCTTTAAATGTATTCCATGCGAACAATGTTGATACTTGTATGCCTAATCTTCTCATCATATCACGAAACACATAATCGCCAATTCTTTGTTGTCTCACCGCCATTAAACGAGGGTTAGGTGGAGGTAACTCTGCTGGTGCTTCGTTTCTTGCTAATGCTTCTAATGCCCTTCTGAAAGACTCCGCACTTGGTCGTCCCATCACCGCGACAGTCATAGCACGGATTTGAGGATTATTAGCAGTAAAAGTTAATAAGCGATTCCATACCACTCTGCTCACACTATAACGGCCCATCCTTGTAGCGGTATCCAGTATTCTACTCAATCTAGGACTCATAATTATATCTTGAATACTTTTAATAATTGCATCTACAAGTCTTGCCGTCTCTCTCTGATTACCTGTTAATCTTGGCATAAGTGTTTTGAGTTCCTCCCCTATCTTTGCTTCAATCAAAGCATTCTCTGGATTTTTCTGTTCATATTCTAATCTGTTTTGTTCCCATTCTTTTAAGTCCCGTGCCTGCCATTGTTTGTTTTCCCTCTTCGCTGATGCTTTTATTTCATTTCTGCCTTTTTCCAATAAATGAGTTAGCCCATTACGAGTAAGTTTAACAAGTGTTTTTTTTTCTTCTTCTGTATATCCCCAACGGCTTGTTAATTGCTCTATATCTCTATTCATTTGTTCAATATCTCTATTCATATACTCAATATTCCACCTATCAATACCACTTGCTTTAATGGAAAGTCTGTTTACTTGTTCTTCTATGGAAGCATTACCATATTTGGTTTCAAATTCTTCAATGTCAAAGTCAACTTCATTTCTGAGATGTTCCTTTAATTCATTCAAATTCATATTGTAGTATTTTTTTGATGCTAAATTCTGGTTCAATGTTTTTATCTTGTCATTCAATTTTTCTATTATTGGATCATCGTCTGTTTCTTCGTAAGTTAGAGCATCTAATATTCTATCTGCTCTCTTTAGTTCATTAGCCTTTGCTGTAATAAATTCCTTGGGCTGACCCTTATGTTCTCTTCTGGCTTCATTGTAATAATCAAACCATTTTTTTCTTGAAACCACATTTTTTTATCTGCTATAATATAGGATGGAAAATAAAAAAGAAAAAAGCAAAGACGAGCAACAACTTGAAGAGTTGGAAAGGCTAGGAAAGGAAATTGACCAAATCCGCATCACTCAGAACTTAGTGAATAGAAACCCCAACATTTTCAGAAAACCTCAAAATATCCTTTATAGATTACCACTATCAAATAAGCAACGAGAAGCAATTTATAATAATATAATTAAAGAAGAAGGTAAAATCGGGAGTTAAGTATATAATGGGGCTACGAGAGAAAGCCTTGTCATTAGGCGCGACAGACTTCGGCGAGAGTAAAGTGAAAGGAAAAAAAGTATTATGTCGTCTATAACGGCCGTCGCATCAACTTTGGCGCATCTGGTTATTCAGATTATACCAAACATCAAGACGAAGACAGACGGGAAAGTTATCGTGCCAGACATCAAGCAATTAAAACAAAGGATGGAAAGCCCGCGTATTTAAACAAAAATCAAGCATCATTCTGGGCTTGGAACTTACTTTGGTAAATTATAGATATTATAATATATGTTATTAATATTGCTATTCGTGTGCTCGGTTATGTCGCGGACTGCCTGCGACTTTTACTCGCGGGTCAATAATTCAAAAAAAGATGGATGTGTTTATTGTATCCAGAGCGGGATTAACTCAAAATTCAAATGTATTTACAAACCGATTCAGACTGGTGCGTTGGATGGGATGAAGCACTACCTTTAATGTGCTCAAATGACGCTTCGTTTTGGTATAAATCACACTTATATGAATGTAATGATATTTAATCTAACCACTCCGTCCAAGGTTCAGAATGAGTAATTGGTTCTGGTTTTTTTCCGACACTATACACAGCAAACAATATTTCTGTTTATTCATATGAACACATATTTCATTATCAACATTCTTTTTTTTGCGACACGAATCACATTCCTTACACAATTTCCATTTTTTGCCTATAAAAAATATGGGAGGATAGAAGATTTTACACGAATGGCAATACTTCATTATATTAACAATTAGTTTATTATTTTAATTTAACTTCGGCGATGGGCAGATTATTCCTATCATCAAACTGATGAGAGAGACGTATGTGTTAGAAGTTGCGCAATCTATATTAGGATCGCTCAATCTTACAATACAAAGGATTATTATACCGATCAAAACACTCATCTGAAAAATATACTTAATCATTCTAGCATCTGTTGCTTTTGACATACAACAACATTGCCATTCATTGTCCATTTTTTTTCCTCGTTCTTTAACTCCGCAGAGATGACGCGAGACTTTAACTCTGGTGTTAGGTCTCCATCCACCAAATCAATAATATGTGGTGGTCTATGAAGTCTGGTTGTATTATTAGCCATTGGTTGGATATACAACGGCTCTTATTTCTGCTAGTTGGTTTGCTTGGTCTTGTAGTATATTCATGAGATTATTATTTTGTTTTTCTAAATTAACTACCTTTTCCGCCATGTGTTGAAAAGCACTGACTAATATCGGTATAAAACTTGTATATGTTATGCCTTCAAGGTAGCCATCTCCATCGTCCGCTTTTATTCCACTTTCGGATACAAATTCTGGAAATACTTTTTTAACTTCGTCCGCGATAAATCCGTGGTTCTTTTTTTCTTTCTTCTCGTCTGATTTCAAATAATATGAACAACAATTTATTTTCATTAGTTTCTCGCAACAATCACCGCAGTCTAATGTTTTAATATCTGCTTTTAATCTCCTGTCCGAGGAGTTTGTCCAAGCACCATTAAGAGGAATATAATTATAATTACCAGACGGCTCGCCAGTAGTAGAGTTTGAAGTAGTCCAAGCGTGAAGCAAACCAGTAGAAGAAACGATTGCTCCATAATTCGTATATCCTCCCGATTTAAAATATAGTTGTGCGTCGACGGTAGAAGCGGGTCTTTTTCGTTTGGTTAAAAAACAGCTGGATGCTGTTGGAATGACTACCTCTCCCGATGTATTAATGTTCATCGCCTCAGTGTAAGATATATTGTTTCCCACCGTTGTTCCTGAATTATAATAAAAAGTGAGTTTTACACCTTTTTGAATTAGAAAATTAGATGACGCAGAAGATGATTTCCAGTTCGTGCCGTCAAAATAAGCATCAAAACTTAAATTGACATTGTCGTGTGCCCAATTCAATAATTGAAATGTTGGATAAGCATCCGCCGTTGTTATTGCTTGTAAGTGTGCCCCTGCGATATTTGAAGCCGTCCCGTATATTTCTAAACCACCTGACGCTCCCACTCCTTTCGTTGAGTTGCCTATGATTATCGGTTTGCCTGATGCTGTTGTTATTTTGTCGCTTGTTGCCAATGTCGTTGTTGATATCCCCGCGGTTGAAGTAATTGTTGTTCCTGTTATTGTTCCGCCATTTGTTATATTGTTTGAGTTCATATCTAAGGCACCATAAAACCGCATACCGCCAGCATTGTTAAAACGGACAATGTCAGACGAAGCACTTTTATTATCCAAAAGTTTTGAAATATAAAGTCCCGCCCCTTTTACATCAGATGCTACATTCGTGAATACATAACCTCGTTGGTTCGCGGTTCCACTTGTAGCGGTATTTAGAGTAAATAAGAAATACTGATAATCTCCTGATGTCTGTGAAAAGAATATATCTCCTCCATTTTGGTTTAATATCCTCGCCCCATTATATGTTATATTTCCGCCATTAGTGATAGTTTGATTATTAAAATCGGCATTGTTCGTTAAAGTTAGATATTTTATCACAGTGCTCGCCCCGTTGAATGTTTTACTTCCTGTTATGGTTTGGTCTGTTGTTAGTTTTACATTTTGCCAGTCCAATGTGTCCGCATACCCTTTTGTCGCTCCGTCCGTTGCTAATGTCGGAGTTCCAAGGTTGGCTATTTTGCTACTATTACAATTTAGCCCCGAAGCATTTACCCAACCGACAATCGCCCCGTCAATAATAAAACTTATTTTTTTCGCAGAAATTTCAAAGTTGTAATATGTTGCAGTTTTCATATCCAAACTAGCAATTGACCCGATATTACTGGTAGAATTGAAAACGATAAATGTGCCCTTTGTTGTTGAATTGATTGAATTTCCCGTTATTTCAACACCACTGCTATATGTCTTAATTCCTGCTATGGTTTGGTTTCCTGTTAGTTTCACATTTTGCCCGTCTAATGTATCCACATAACTTTTGTTTGCTCCGTCCGTTGTTGCTGATGGTGTGGCTAAGTTTGTTATTTTGTTGTTATTCAAAGATAGTGTAGTGCCAGTTGCGGTTATAATTAAAGTATTACCCGAATATAACTCAACATACGACCCCGTTATTTGTATCGGATACCAGGCCGCTGTTGCTGTCTTTTGTGCGGCAATCATTCCTATTTTTGTATCAAAGGCTATGCCAATGCTGTCAAAAGTAGTTGGATTGGATGAACCACTTACTTCCAAAGTTGATGTAAATTTTTTATTCCCTGCTATGGTTTGGTCTCCTGTTAGTTTAACCACCGAAGTATCAAGGGTGGAAACATCAACACCATCAACAAGATTAACATTTGTTATGCTTTGACTTTTCATATCAATCCCCGCACTAGCATTTATTATGTTGCTGAATGTTTTGGTTCCTGCTATGGTTTGATCTCCTGTTATTTTAACCACAGAAGTATCAAGGGCAGAAACATCCACACCATCAACATTGCCTACATTCGTAATCGCAAAACCACCCATATTTAAACTGCCCGTCATAGCCGTTGTGCCGTCTTTTGCTAATTTTGTATCGGTATATGCTTTCGTTGAAGCATCACCATCGTTGAATGGTGCTGGAAGTCCGCTAATTGCTGTTGTGCCACTAAAATTTAAAACATTACCAGTCAATGTTATCCCACTCCCCGTGGTAGAGGCAAGAAGTATGGAAGAACCAACAATAGATAATGGATAGCCTGTTGCTCCACCTGCCTCCGACGAATAAATAGAACCCATATTATTGTTGTAATTGAAGAATAACTTACCTGTATTTAATGGATTTGAATCTTTACACCCAAATAAGTAGTAAATATTTTGTTTCCTGTTATAGTCTGGTCCCCAGTTAGTTTAACCACCGAAGTATCAAGAGCCGAAACATCAACACCATCAACATTACCGATATTTGCTACATTAAAACCTCCCATATTTAAATCTCCAAACATCATAGCGAGACCATCCAATCTAAGAAAAGGTGAAGCAACATTTCGCCATTGGCCTGTGCTATAAATGAGTAGTTGGTTATCGGCGGGTGTGCCTGTAATTAACACATCGCTGTGTGTATTAATTGAACCATCCGCAGACACTTTATCATTATTGTCTTCGTGCTCAGATATCCAAGTATCAACATCTTTGGTATTTAATAAATTAACTCCCGTTATATTCAAATTACCGCCCATACTAATGTTGCCGAATTCATCCACATTTATCGGAAAAGTTTTATTTACCCAGTTTATTGAGTTATATGTGAGATAACTATTCATTGCGATTGGTGCTGTAATGACTACATCCGTTAATTTATCTAGTTCAAAGTCGCTTATATAACTTGAATTTAATGTAGCAAATGAAGTGTTACCCAACCCGTCCGTTTTTAATACTTGATTAGCCGTGCCGTCCGCTATTGGTAAGTCGTATTCGTTATTAATTGACACATAACCAGTATCAGATATCAATAAAGAGGAGTTATTATTTCGCGACGATATTGTTATGCCATCCGTTTTTTCTTGTATTGAGTTTGCTTCAATATGATCGCCATATAATACTCCATCAACTTCTAAATCCTCGTCTATTATCACAGAGCCGTAATAGTGATATGCCCACGGATTTCCTAAATGGTTCATATTTTAATTCTATTATTTTATATTGTAGAATATATAGTTTAAAAAAATATGAATATATTCGGCCGATCGCAAGAACAGCAGTCAATAGATACTAAAACTATTGCAATCACTGCTACCCCGACATTAACAAGAAACATTCAAAATGCTTATGTTGGCCTTGATCTTAGATCGTGGATGGAAAGTTCCACATTCACTACTCTTTGCACGGGCGGTTATGGTAGCAAAACAATATCTAATTTAGGATATGGTTATTTCATTAAAGTTGCTTTTCGTGGGTCTTTAAATTTGCCCGCCCCGTCTGGAATAGGAACCTTTCAGTTTTGGTTTCATAAAACGGACGGAACAAATGTTGATGACTTTTACAGCGAAGTGCTAAATTATACAACCGCCATTGAGTATAAGTCTTTTGATTGTATATGGCTAATTCAAAGATACGGAGTCCAAATGAAAATGATATGGTTAATGACTTGTCCAAATCCCGCGGATACTACCAATAATACAACAATACGAATTTCTGGAAATACGACTAATGAGGTTTTATTAACATATGCGACAGATGCTCCAATAACATTGGAAGTATATTATAAAACGGCATCTGCGGATTATGTATCTTTTAAACCATCATATTATAATATTGATGTTATGAGAGACATAGCACTGACCGCTGCTTACACATGAAACCTGTCATACATATCTTTTAGTGTCGTGAGTTTGCCCTCGTGTTGAGATAAAACATCGCGGAAAAATGTCTTATAATCTAACTTACCATATTTAAGAATAGGGCGTTGGTCTGGTGGTATGTGTGCGTATCTACTCTCGTGCCATTTCTTCATATCCTCCTGTAATATGGTGCGGTCTTCCACTTTCATATACAAGAAGTTAAACGGGTCTTTTGATACTTTCAAATGTGCCGTTATTATTTCATAGCAACTATATCCGCTCTCGGGCGGATTTCGCTTTGCTTTAATTGGCGTTTTCTTTTCCTTTGGTGGTGTGGGTTCCTCTTTCGTTTCTAAAACTGGTAATTCTTTTTTTGCTAATTCTTCTCCTACATTGGTCTTGATTTCGGTAATACCAGTCTCCTTCAAATCACTTTCTTTAAAAGGTGTAAATTCTTCTGTCGTTTCTGGTTCTTCGTCAAACACCGTCTTCATCGTATTGGAAGGAGGCAATACAACTTCAACATTATCATTCTTCTCTTTAACTTCTGGTTTTGGTTCGGGTCGGTATTTTTCGTAAAATGCGACGATATCAGTTTTAAGCGATTTGCTTGTTGGTAGTTTTATATCGCTACTTAAATGAGTCCATTTTTCTATTTGGCTCAGATAATCTCTTTTAGTTGATGACATGATTTTGTTTTGGATTTCCAAAACAAAGATTATATATAAGCACAACAAAAAAAAATCAGTTTTATATTATTTATTTCCAATATTGAAATTCTTCACTATACTCATCTCCTTCTTCATCAACTCCTGAACCAAAATCAAAATCAAATGTGTCGTCCTTTATGTATTCCCTTATGCTATCTCTGATTGATTGTATATTAATAGAAAACCTGTATTTTCTGTTGTTTTTACCTCCAGATTGTTTTGGTTTATCAACCCCCACATGTTTGAGTTGAGTATAGAAAGCGCCTTTATGATACGTAATCCCACTATCCGAACACCATGATTTATACTTATCACACAGATATTGTGCATCCATCTTAATTTCTCTATTTTCAACTTTTTCAAATTTTGCTTCAATAAATTCAATCATGAATTTAATACCCTTTGGAAGATTGTGCATTTTTTGTTCGGTCTTGTATTGAGTTTTATACGCGGTCATAACATTAATTTCTTCATACTTCCTTGTAGCAAAATATTCAAAGGCACATCTCATGAAATCATCATTACTTATTTCGTCAAATATTGGTTTAAAATAATCCTTATCATCAGCATGTGCTCCACTTAATCTATGTAAGGAATATCGTCTATCACTGCCTTCTATGTATAGTGTGTTTTCGTTGTTAGTATAAAACCAATATCTGGAGAAATGTTTCACTTTGTATTGCTTACTTCCCTTACTCATCTTTTTGGTCTATTTGACTTTTAAGACGATCGCTATTTGTAAAGGCTCCTCCTTTCTCTGGGAGTTCTTCAAACACTTTCAATATTTTATTGGAATACGCGACATTAAACTTTTCCATGTAGCGATTAAAATCTTTAATAGCTACATGATTTTGTGTTCCAAGAAGTCGCTCCATAAACTTTGACAACAACCCTTTACCAGTCCCCTGAACGGAATAGAATAAATGGCCTATACCGCGGTTCTTATTTGGCATTTGAATCATGTCCGCTACATGGTCTAAGAAGTTATTGTATTCCCCTTCGCCTTCAGTAAAGAAGTCTGTTTTCAAATGTTTATACAAATTGCTTTCCTCAAAGTTGTATTTTGTTGAAACACTATCAAATGGTACATTATCTAACGGAAAGCCCATAAATAAGTTCAATTTATTTGAATATTTAACTGGCACTCCTACTCGTTTTAGATACGGGTAAAACATAAAATCATCATACCGTTTTACATTCCGTTTAAATATCTGATTATGGACGAAATCATTTCCAAATTGAGTGTATAACCACTGTTTCGCACTTGGTAATTTCTTCGTTTCTTTACATTCACTGAGATCTTTTATGTATTCGGGGTTGATTACAAAACATTCATAATCTAATGAAGATTTCATTGTTCCCACGTCAACCTGTACATAATATTCGGTCCTTTCTCCCGTTTCTTCGTCAATATCAAGGTTCAATGTCATTGCGCATTGTCCGCCACCTCTAGTCACGATATTTATAGATTTTAACCATTCATTTGATCTTTCTAGACTTGCTACATTCGGACCACAATCTTTAACATATACATTATCTATATCGCCAAAGTATTTAAGGCTTGGATATTCAAATGTCGCTACATCCTTCGGAATTGTTAAGCAATCATCCATATCTTTTATTTTAAGGGCCATGTCGATATTTAATGTATCTTTAATGAATTTGGAACATCCAATCAAATCATATTCTTTTTTTTCCAACATCAACCTGTCAAAACATAGCACACAGGTTTCAGGATTTCCAAAATACGAAATCATCGCTTGTAAGATATTATTCTCCATATCGCATAGAAGGGTATTCATGAAACTGGCTTGATGGTTGAAATTATCACCCTTAGCTATTCTCTTTTGTTTAATCCGTTCAAAGTCTTCCAAATAAGTATTTGCAAATTGAGTGTGTAAAGTTATCATTTCTTGTTTGAAATTGGTCAGGAATTTTGTCTTTTTCGTTAAAGAGTTATAATCTTTATTGCCACCATTGATAAGTGCCAGATAAACCTGTTTGGCCTTGTCTCTATCTACGGCTACTTCCTTACCTTCTTCAATTGTTGTAAGTTTCGTTAGTGTATTAATAGCCTTGTCTCTATTTTTCACATACGATTTCAAATACTTACACTCAAAATTAAGTTTTTGGCATAAATGTAGCAGAATAACGGGGTGCGCATTAACCATATCAATGTCCACGTAATAATCATGTGCTATGGTGTTCCGTATTTTTCTTGGAATGTTCTGAAGTGATAATGACCCAACGGCGCAAAATCTACCTTTACCATCATTTTGTCTATAAGTGACAGCTATCTTGTCATTGAGAGAGTTTTGAAGATACTTCTTTAATAGAGTAAAAGGGTCAACTTCATCATATCGTTCCTTCCATACCAATTGTTTTTTGATATCTTCAAAACTATTCACTATATAAGATAACTTATTTGAATTAAACCATTCTTCCTTTGTCAAGAATTTCGTGTCCAAGGCATTCTTAACATCGATGTTCATATTTTTTTGCATTTATTTTTTTTTTGTTGAGTAATAATTCGTGTGTCCTTATGGATACTTTTCTTATAGATAGTATCTATATAATATATATTATATGTTTTATATAAATGGAAATTATATATAAGATAGTCCGCCACTAAGTGGTATTTTGGACAAAAAACATTTTGAAGGGGCAGTATATATATTTTAAATTTTTTCATTCCTTGAAATATGGCCTTTTGATTTATTATGTATAGTTAAAGCTGTCCTGCTTACTCCTGTAAAACTACATGCCTCACAATAATATTTTTTACTTTCTCTTATTTTGTCTAATTGTTCTTTTTTCTTTCTTGCTAAAACTTCCTTGTTTTTGTCGTAATATAATTTTTGGTGTGATTTGATTTGATCTTTTTTAATTTCATAATATGTTTTGTGATATTCTTCATGGTATTTTTTATTATATTCCAGTCGTTTCTTTTCTTCATCATTTTTAAAAACTCGTTCTTCAAATTTAATCCATTTTCTGTCTTCATTTGCGGTTCCCGCTCCTTTTGCCGTGTTTGTATTCAGTGTTGGTTTTAGTTCGCCTATATATTTTTGTTCTAATTCTCTCTGTCTATCAATGTTATGGTTTTCTACTGGCTCTTCATAAATCAAAACACATTTAAAATTTTCAATCCCCTTGTCGTTCATATGATTATATAACTTTCTATTAACACCTTTCTTAGCAAGTGTTTTATGGAGACTAAGTCTGGTATGTAAATATTTTTGCAGAGTGCTACCTATGTAAAATTCTTTGTCATTTTCATCTATGGCATTAAACAATTTATAAACTTTATAAGTCTTTGTTTTTTCTTTCATAATTTTTTTCTTCTTGTGCTTCTCGTAATACTTCTTGCTTGCCAGGCTCTTCTATACATTTCTGGTTTTCTTTTTGCGTATTCTCTCTGAGACTTTTTACGTGCCTCCTTTCGCTCTTCATCTGTCAAATACTTGAATGGTGGTGGCATGTTAAACTCTTATATATAATATATATAATATGTTTAAATTGAAATGGAAAACACACATCTTCCGCGTTCATTCGTCCCTTTTCGGACGGCTGAAGTCAGTCGGTTATGGCCCTTATATGGTCCTTCATAAAGACCTTCTAATTTTTTCGGACCCCATCAAAGAAAAAAGGACTTTATATCAAAAAAGAAGAATACTTTATAAGCGGATTTCCAATGAAATTCTATTTACTATTTACTTTATTATTTTACTTACTTATTTTGAATGAATTTTAAAGAAAATATAAATAAATAAAGATATAATATAAAGAGATTTATTGAATAAAACGACTTATAGCATATCCTTGAAAATTTACTTAAAACTTAATTTTTTTTGACCATATCCAATAAGGCCGAGTCCTCCGGGGGGGGGGGGCGGGGCTGGTCTGGCCGACCTTGACTTAAGCTTAAGTTTTTTAGGACACCTTTTTTAGCCTCGTTTATTTATAAAAACTCTTACTATTAATTTCAAAGAACTTGAACCTTATTTCTGGAAAAAAGGGGACTTTTTGCTCAAATTAATAATAAGATTTATTATAGATAAAATAACACTCCTATTAAAAGAAGACTAAAAATAAAAAAGGGATGAGATCCAAAAAAAGTTATCTTTTTTTTAGTTTTTTCAAAAAAATTTAGATTTTTTCAAACTTTTTTGGAAAAAAAAATAAACATTTCAAAAAAAAATAAGCACTTTGAAAAAAAAAAGAGGACCCTTTATAAGAGTTATTTCGTTATATCTAGCCTTGCCACCTTACATTCTTTACAATATAGTCTTCCAACATAATTCGATTTGCTTTACATTCCTTACAAGAAGATCTATATTTATTATGTTCGCATATCTGGCTCCCACCACATTCCTTACAAGAATATTTCACTCTATTATGTTCGCATATCTGGCTCCCACCACATTCCTTACAACAAGATTTCTGTTTATTATGTTCGCATCTACGCATATCACGATCCCTTTTATTCCTTTCTCTACAAGCTTCACAAGTCTTCAACCTTCGTCCATTGTTATTAAGAAATTGTGCAGGTAATCTCCAACATCTACACTTACCACACTTCTCGTGTTCGACTCTCCCAGTTATCATCTTTTTATATATCTTTTGTAATCCTTTAATATATAAATCAATAAGATAATATCGTTATGGCTGAACCGGTGCCACCAATTTTTGGACAACGGGATTACTTTTGTCATTTTGTCAAAAGCAAAAAGCAAATTGTTCTCCTTTTGTATGTTTATCTTAATAGTGTGGGCTACCGCCGCGTCCATTAGTGTGG
>WBZZ01001783.1:272500-290000 GCA_019918135.1 Paulinella micropora
CTACTGATCTGTGCTTCTAAGCATATATTACCCATTTCACACATAAGTGGCAAATGATCCCTCCGCGCCATGTCAGCGGCTCACGAACGCAAGGCGTTATCCCTCTCTTGTTTTGCATTCTGGTATTGGTGCTTCACACAGTAGTTGCTATCAATGAGCGCTAGCGTGGTTGCCTTGATCCGGATGCTGTTGAACTTAGACTCAATGTCCTTCAAGCTAGCAACGCACCTACGCCTCCCTTCCGCCACCCCATGACAACGTCCTCGTTCATCTTATCGATGTCCGCGTCGTCTTTCCGGCAGCCCAACCGAATCATTGGGGGATCCACTGTGCTTGAAGAAGAAGAAGGAGAAGGTGAAAACAGTGACACTTCCAATCTCTATTCTAGTGGGTATGCAAGCACTGACAAACATGGGCTGTCAGCTGGTGGCTCAGATTTAAATGGTGACGGCAAGAGTGGGGCCTCCCGCGGACAGACGGACCCCTCGAAGGTCAAAACCCCGCTAGGGGGTGCTGATCAAGCTCGCGCACTGACACGACAGGTGATAGCATATGATGATAGCATACTTGCAGAAATGAGCAAACAAAAGGAAAAGGTGATCAATATCATCTATGACATGCTCGGTAGAGAGGCCAAGGGGCTAGTTCGTGACTTAGCCAACCCGGAAAGTCTGACCATTGGTCAGAACCCAAAAGCTCTATGGGACCGTTTGAAAGCCCGGTATAAAAAGATAGACACAGCCGACGTTCAGGATAGTGTAAAGGAGCTGAATGACTTTCTTTTTACTGGCAAGCAGCAGTATGCAGGGCAGAACGCTAGAAGAGAATGGTTGGCCGACTACGGTAGCCCCCAACGACGACAGATTGCAACAGATAGTGAAAGACGCCTTAGTGGGTCCCAAACAGTCTGACCCTAGAGTGAAGAAGGCGTGGCAGGTTTGGGTGGAGATGGCAGAACTAAACCGGCCGCAATTCAAATGGGACTTCACAACGTGGTGGAAGTTTGTGCAGGACCGTGCCTTAGAGTTGGACAAGAAGTTTGACCGCGCAAAGGTGACTAGTTCAACCGAAAAGGGTTTGGATGCGGAAGACAGGGAAGGGTAAGGCTAAAGATGAGTGCTGAGTCTTCAGCAAGGAGGGCAAGTGCTCCCGTGATGCCTTGTGCCGTTACCTTCATGTTGGGGGAAAGGTGAAAGGTGTGTGCTTCCTTTGGGATCAGCAGGGGAGTTGTAAGTGGGCAGACAAGTGTAGGTTTGAACACGACCCCTCAAAAGCAAAGAAGACAACCCCCAAGCCGGCGGACACTCCTAAGAGTAAGAAGAGTGACAAGTGTAAGGGTCTAAAATGTTACAACTGTTTTCGAGAAGGGACATTTCGCCGGTAAGTGCCATAAGAAGTGCAGGGTGTGCGGAGGGAAGCACAAACTAAGCAAGTGCACGGACAAAGGCAAGAAAGAGAAGGGGGAGGTGGCCAAGGGTTTGGGTGTGGATAGTGACAGTGAAGACTCTGAGGAGGAGGAACCCGGGGTGCGCTAGCCAAGATGGTGAAGTTCTTGACTGAGAGGTAGAGAGACAAAGCTCACATAGCTAAACCAGGAGGTGACAACCTAATAGAGCAGGTCATACCCACTGCAGACGAGAACAGTTTGGAAATACAGTTAGAAGACGAACACCGGTTTATAAGGCCTGATTGGGGTTTTGTTTCCTTCATCTACCCCTAACGCCTCAGCTAAGGTTTGTATAGAAGGTTTTGGGTTTGGCATCGGCCACACACGGGTAGGTCCCTTTGTTTTGTCTTCAAAGTATTCCATTACCACGTCACTGTCTAAGTCTGCCCAACTATTCAGCTCGGCTACTTCTTCCCAAGCTAACATAAAGTGAGGCACTTCCCTACCCCATAGTTGTATTCCTACTACGTTCTTTTTGTGAACGTATTGCTTATGGGTTGCTGTACCTTGTAGGATTTCCTTAGGAGCTGTAGCATCACAGCTTTGAACTACTTGTCTATGAAGTGCCAGCAAAAGCCATGCTTCTTTACAATTGAATGTGATCCTGTTGTCTGCCTTGCTAGTAGCCATTTCTAACTACCGTCGGTCTTGCCCAGACACACACCCACCTCGCCCACTCACTCACTCAGCACACAGCTATGCTCTCTACTTGCAAAATAGAGATAGAGTCACACCTTGCTTACTCTGTTCTGATGGCACAGACACAGGCAAGCAACCACACACACGCACACACAGAGAGGACACGTCAAAGGACACCAGCAGGCTCACACACACTCTACACAGTAAAGTGCTTTAAGCTGCCACACCTCCCTTTATGCTCTCTCTCTTCACCTACGTGTGCTATCACTGACTAATTCACTCAGACTCCACAGAGACTACCTCAGCTACCACTTACGACAGCCTTGCGTCCACTAAGAGTCCTATTTGCAAAGTCAGTTTGTCAACCTACAGAGGTTTGTAGTTGTTTTTGTACAACCACCTAAACAGTCCCTTAACGCTCCTAACCACGTGTCCAATGCACTGCTTTTCAGAGCACACTATCTTACCACACCTTTCAGAGCACAGACCACGCCTCAGACAGAGAGCGAACAAGCTATTCTTTCTCTGCCTATCCAGAATACAACAAACCAACCCAGTAGCTACTTTGTACATTTGAGCACAACGACGGGTGTGTCCGTGTATCCTTCTAGGCAAGGAAACAAACACGTTCAACACCACCCCAGTACGTTTAAGTCTGAGCACAACGACGGGTGTGTCAGTGTATCCTTCTAGGCAAGGAAACAAACACGTCCAACACCACCTTGGTAAGTTGTCGGTCTGAGCACAACGACAGGTGGGTCCGTGTCTCCTTCTAAGCAAGGAAACAAACACGTCCAACACCACCCCGGTACGAGGAACAAAAACAATAACCTTTCAGATTGCACACCCCACCCCCGCAACCTCAACGGTACTGAGCAACCACAGGCTGTCTGGTCCTCCTGGTCCCCCCACTTTGTCCTCCTGCCGCACACAAGCAGAGCAGAGCGTGGGGAGTGTCTACCCATGCTTTACGAAAGAGGCCCTGTCTAGCGTGAGGGGCTTGAATTTGTGTTCAGTAATGAGCTCCCCGGACAGTACGTCGTACCAAAGACGGCCTGCCTCCGGATGACCGTATAGGGCCTTCTTCAGAAGCCAGACATAGTCCGCAGTCTGAAATTCGGCCGGCGGTTTGACATATATGTCGTATGGGAGATTCGCGTGCAAATAAGCGGTCGTGAAATCAATCAGCCATAAGTCTATTCCAAAAAAGGCTGCATAGGCTACCATGAGCAAAATGGTCCTGTGCTGGGCTGTGGGAGAGTAAGTCTTTCTGGGATTGTACTGAGCGTAAGCTTTCAGGAGGTCCCCTCGTAGGGTTTTCCGGGCTTTGTGGAATTCATCCGCAGTACCTTGTTGTTTTACCGTATCTATCCATTTTATAGGAATGATTGGTGTGCCCGACATTTTCGCTTCGCTCACTTTTCGCCAAACAAACGCTTCTAGTTATTTGAGCTGTTCGAATTCCTTCTGTCTAGCTTGCTTACGGTCTTTTGGTTTTTGTACTACTGGGAATTCCGGGAATTTCTCACTCACGAGACAATACTCCGCCCGGTTTTCCTCCCGGGCACATACCGCGACATGAGCCCTCGCCCTCTTCCCCGTGATAATGTTTTCACTCGAAATTTCCGCCTGTTCTTGTGATCTCCATCCCGGTTTATGTGCCGCTCTCTGCACCTCTACCCTCTTCCTCTCCCCCTCGACAAACGCAAATTCTGAGGTGACCTCAATGCCGGGATCGTTAGTATTGAGGTCCGAATCAGAGTTTTTGTTGGTCGACAAGGGTGGTGGTGCAGTTGCGGCTTTTTGCGCACGCGATTCGGGCATAGCTTCTGACTGTTGTGGGGCTTTGGCATATTTGACGATTTCTGTGTCTAATATTGTATCCGTGACGCCGTCGTCAAACAAGACGCTATGCGCGGGAAAGCGTTTAGATTTACGGGTAACGGGAGCAGACGGGGCTGTTGCTGTCCCCCGTCGTACCGCCGTCTCCCATTTATCCCCGTAAGTCACTCTAGCCCACTGCTCCCCAAAAGCCCTTGCCGGGATTTCAACATACGTTCCGGATAACATCTGTCTTTCTTTGGGCTTGCGCCCCCTTCTTGCTTTCTTTATCTCCCCCTGCTCGTCACTCGGCTGAGCAACTTTGGGACTCGGAGGCTCCAGGGGGGGCGGGCTCGTGCTCACGAACACCGGTCCCTCTTCTGCCTCCCTACCCTCGTCAGTTTGCGGAGTGTGGGGTGACTCCTCAGGGGGGGATTCCATAGTGAGGGTCGGAGCGGGAGGGGGATTTCCTACCGGGGGACCTTCTCCCCCTGCCGGAATCTCTCCTCCCGGGTCCTCCCCTGAAACGATTCCTTGATCTTCTGGGGTCATTTCTTGTGATAGGGGAGGGGGGGGTTGTTGCCAATTAACAGAGAACATCTCACCCTCAACATCATCTCTCTCGAGAGATTTAGATGCCCCCTTCTTCCCCAGTCTCCAAACGTCAAAGATAACATCACTGACATTACCGAATATTTTCCTCGCAACCGGATTGTATACGCGATAATACCCGTTGTTTCTTTCATACCCGAGAAATAAAACTTTCCTCCCCCTCTCACCTTTCCCCCTCTTTGCGTCTACTTTCATGTACGCCAAACATCCAACGGGGCGCAAATGACGCAAAAGGGGTTTTCTCTTATGAACAATTTCGTAAGGAGATTTCCCCTTAAAAGGGCAGTGGGCAAGAGGTAAAAGGTTGCCAAAATAAGTGGAAGCTTTCTCCGTCTCAGTCCACATGGACTCAGGAAGATCGGCGTCGCTGAGAACTGCCCTTGCGGGTCCGCCGCACGTCTGGTGGGCTCGTTCTATTTTAGCAACCGCCTGTTTCTCCCCCGTCGGAGCCTCAAGGAGGACTGGTTGATTTACATCAATCCAAGTTTGAAACTCCTTGTACTTACCATATTCCTGGTCACAAGTCAAGAATTTCACTTTTCTTCCCGTATGCCGTTCGAAGAAGGCAACGGCTTTAAGGAAGCACGTGAAAACTCATTCTTATGTCTCAAATAATAGTCTAACTCAAACCCAGATGCAAGACATTTGACGGTGAACTTGTACTTTTTCCCGTCCCACGATAAGGTATTCCACCAACCCTGAGTATCGATTGTTATGTGAACCCCAGGGTGGCGTTCTACCGCATGGTGGTTGTCTTTGAAATGGGGCACTCTCTTTATCTTATTCTTTAAGCACCACTCGCATCTCATTACTCGTTCCCTCCACTCTCTCCCCACTATCTTTACTCCCATATAGTTAGCAATTCGCTCCATGGCTGTTACCCCTCTGTGCTTACACATACGATGGAACACAGTGGCCTGTATGTTTTCATGATAGTGAGGACGAACAACAGGACATAAAGCTTTACTATCTATCGCTTTATCTCTCTTACTCTCAGCCCTCTCATCTTTCTCATGATCTATCTCAGTAGAGTAGGGTACGTATGTATTAGGTACGTCACATCGCCAACCACAAATGCACGGTGACAATAAACAGTATACGTCATGGTATGTAGGTGGGTTGGTTTTCTGAGAAAGATGAGAGGTGGGTTGTCAAGCTTGTTCCCCCGGGTCCGACGTGACACTGTCATCATCGTCGGGCTCGGGAGTCTCACTTGTGATGGGGGCCATAGTAGTAGAGGTACTTGTGGGCTCATACCACTCGTTAGGATTGAGAGGTGGGGTGCCCGGGGCATCAAACACCGTCAAGTGGTTTGGGAGTGCTCTCCCTCTAGCCACGATTTGGTCTTCCGTAATAAGAATAGGCTTCCTGAGCACTATCACTTGATTGTTTTGGTGTATGACAGCAAAACCCTTACGAACCCATGCCGAAGTAGCCACTAACCCGTACTTTAGGTGCGGGTTGTAGGTAGTGTGGGCATCAAGGACATTGACTTCTTCCCCATGAGCTCCCGACAGGTTCATTAAAACTTTCCCTTTGTACTCGGTTCTAATGCTTCCTTTTGCTATGCGAAATTTCTGTGGAGCTCTCTTAAGGCTAACAAACGTAGACCTATCTGGGGACTGTGTTTCGCTTGCACCACTATCGTCTACCCACACTTTTTTGCTGCTGTCAGTTCTGTGGTCAGAGTTATTGTCCATCAACATGATAGAGCATTCAGAGTGTGGTTGTTCGGGGAATGAAGTGGTGGTGTCTGTGTCTGATGGGCTTTGGGGTTCGTCTTCTTCTGGAGGTGTCACTCCACCCAACACATCCTCGAGATCCTCTACCTCCTTTACCATGTAAGGGAAAGAAGAAACAATGCCTCGTGCAAACGGGTTGTTGTGTTTGGTAGCAAGGGTAAGGACACAATCATGCATAGCGTAATATAATTCTGTATAGAATTCATCATATTCCCCCTCCTGGCTCGTAATCAATCCGTCTGTCACTGTTCTACTCTTAAGTCCCTGGTTGAGAGCAGTAACCAAGCGTTGTATTTCTTCGATGGGGGGTAGTCCTCCACCTTTTAACACCCGCTTTCCGTCCCTTACCCAAACATTGCTATCCTCACCTCTACCTGGCTCTCCCTCTTCCATGACCTCAGGGAGTCCAAATAAAGGTGATGAGGATGTATCAGACAGTGCAGTGGTAGGTTGAGAAGACGAAGTGTGGGTCAAAGTTGGTACAGACAAAGTAGGTACAGACGGTCTACCCTCTACTGCTCCCCCTCCTCCTACTTCTACTCCCCCTACTCCTACTCCTCCTACTTTCACTCCTACTCCCCCTGCTCCTACTCCCCCTACTCCTTCCCCTATTTCTCCCACTCCTCCTATGGATGTAGTAGTGGTAGTGGTAGTAGTAGTAGTAGTAGTAGTAGTAGTAGTAGTAGTAGTAGGTGTGCAAAGAGATGTAGTTGCGTTGTTGGATTGAGCAGGGTTGGTGTTTGCTTTCCACAAAGTGATGTGTGTAAACAAAGTGGTGGGTTCGTAATACATAGCATCATGGGGGGGAAGCAACCCTAGGTTCATTTTCTCCCTGTACTTGCTCAATATTTCACCTCTCTTCCTTTCTTGATCAACATGAAGTGAGCAAAAGTCATGGTCTATCAGTCTAGCAGCACACTTCCCACCCTGCACCCCCTTTCTCGCCGCTCCCAATCTCCACGAGCACCTAAGTCCTGTATCTGGCACTGTCGCCTCACACTGCTTACTACTTGTGACATGACATTCAACTATACATACTGGTCTACCGTGGAGGTTGAGGGGTGGGCCACCTACTTCTCGTAACGTGACTGGGTTGTATTTTTTCACGAGTAATTTTACGTATCCTACCCTTGTACGTCTGAGGGCCCAATTCCCTTCCAAAGGTATGATTTGATTTAGGGGAGTTGGGTCGCCAGCCATATCAAGGGTGGTCAAAAACTTATTTTCGTGAAGGGGTGGAATAGTGGGGCGAGTGTGTGTGGACTCATTTTGTATAGATGATGCATGTCCTTTCTGCCCTCCTCTACGCACACCACTCTCAACACCTCCTCCCCCTCTACTTCTTGCGCCAGGTGGCTTAGATGTGTGAGATAAAAGTGGCATGGGGGTGTCGTTTGAGGGTAGGGGGTTGAATGATAAGCTTAAACGCTGAATCATCTGACTCCTCTAACTCACCCTCCCACTCTGAAAGTGAAGAAGAAGATGAACCCCCAACTAACCAATCTCCTTCTGAGTCTGAAGAAGAATCAGAAGTAGATGGTGAAGTGGGGATTCACCACATGGCAATTATGATGATGGGGAGACTGAGAGAAGATGATAGTGGGCTTGGTAGACAGGTAGGTGTTTTAATTTCTTCATCATACCTGTCTTCATCATCTCTGGTATCACTCCCATCGTCTTTTCTTGTGTTTTGATAGTCGTGAGATAGTCAGCTAGCCAGCTACTCACCTCTAACCTTCTTAGGGTACGAGTGGTATAGTTTTTTCTGGTCCTCCTTCAAACCTTATGAGGTCGAGACCTCCATAATGTTTTTTGAGGGCGAGGAAACACTTTACGCCGTCCGTATCCCCCTGCCTCATTATAGTCATCACCTTCCTATCGTGAGCACATGATTGAAGTAGAAAGGCATAGAGCAATCTGTTTAGCTTAGCTTCTTTCTCTTTCGTGTAATATCTGGCTCCCAATTGTAATGCAAATAGCGGTGACGGTTTACCCCCCCTCAACACTGGTATTTGAGATTTTTGGTCCGTAGGTATAGCAGTGGCGGGAGCAGAGGCAGTTTTTGCACTGGCAGTTTCTTGACCCTCTTCTTTCTTTCCCTTGTCTTTCTCCTCTACCTTTACTACTGTTTCTTCTTCGTCCACTTCTTCTTCCTCTTCCTTTGCAGGTGATTTGAAGGGTGCGTCTAAAGGGGAATCAGGTCGTACAGGTAGTTGTATAGGTTTGGCTAAGGGATGAGTCTCAAAGCCCGGAATTATGGAAAGGATTTCTGGGTGTGTGACACCTATAACTGATGTAAAGGTGTACTCAAACAGCTCCCATTCTTTTCCATGGCTGAACTTTGGAGGGTCTAGCCTCATTTTTACTAAGTCAGAACCTTGATACGCCATATTGTTCGGGCGTACCAAGGGCGGAAGGTAGGAGGGAGGCTTGACTACCAATATTGCTTTCTCTGTTAGTAGAGAAGCGAGATAGAGTTAGGAAATAAAATAGATATTGACGATCTGATAACAACTAGGTGGCAGCCTTCCGCACAATCCGCCTAGTCTGACTGGTGGTAGCCTTCCGCACACACACCAGGCTAGTGGTAGCCTTCCGCACACACACCAGATTCAAACTTTTGGTGACAGCCTTCTGCACGTACACCAGTTCGTATTTTCGGTGGTAGCCTTCCGCACACACACCGATAGTACGCAATAAGTGAATAAAGTCTACTAGAACTAACGTTCACGCTACAAGGCTCCATAACCTGTGAGACTAACTTAATAATCTGCCGTATACTTGCTGTGTCCTACAGTAGATACTTTATTGAGAAAAGGGCGCCAAGGGACGGCCCGATTACATACTAGGCCGGACATACGTAATGGCTCTAACGACACACATTACATATGCCGGCCCATACTGACTATCAGGTTAATTATATTAATAGGTCTAACAGTCACTTATCAGAATGAATACCGTACCGGACCGAACATTCATATATATTGCCACGGTGTTGTGACTCCAGTTTGGATACAACCCCAAGTGGTCACGTAGTAATTACACAACGGCGGCGAACTCTTAATAAAGATCTCTATGGCTGCATTAAGCATTGGACATTAATTAGACCCTTTCGGTCCTCAGTTATGTCCATTATTACTTAATTATCCGTTAGTAGTAGTGAAAGTTGTTACTGTTATTATTATTATTAGTTATTAATGCAGTCAATTTTAGTACTTGTTCTGGTACTGGTGGCACCAGCTTGCAACACAGCGTTGCATCATTTCCTTGTTTTACCCATATCAGTACTAGTACGTTTCGTGGGTTCATTTCTGGACGCGTACGGTACATCTTTTGACTTCGATAGTTGAAGTGGCGGGATTGTTCGCATTATTGTTAAATTCTTCGTTCTGTGAAGTCTACGACCGGTAAGAGTGGGACGCCCCGGTTGCCGGTTCAAGACTGGAAGCATTGCGGAGGCCCTTCGTCCATGGTGTTAGGAGCTTTGAAACGTTTCCTGTGCAACGGATCGCAGACAAGGACCTTCGTTCAAGGGGTGTGGGGTCTACCTTAAGTGACCCCGATAAGGAAAGTGAGCATTTTCAATTTGCTGTGCCTAATAGCCCCCAAACTACCCAACTGGTGTCATTTCACGTCGATGATGGCTGTCACGCTGCGTCACAAGAAAGGCACATCAAGATGGTGAAGTTGTTCGAAAAGACAGGATTCCGGTGCAAGGACCTAGGCAAAGCCACCGAATTCAAAAACATTCAGATCATCCAGTCTGAAAAGGGGATTGCTCTGCATCAACGTAAGTATGAGTTGTTGATATTGGAGGAGTTGGGTTACATGAAGGAGATACCGGCTAAAACGCCATTCACTTCTGATAACCCCGCTCCCTAAAGAAGGACCATCGTCTACGTTACGATCTTAGATGCTTGATAGGGATGCTTATCTTTTTGGCTGTTCACACCCGGCCACTCCTCATATGCCCTCTAAGCATAGCAGCTAAATCCCAAGTCCCTAACCCTGGGATGTCTTATGCTATGGTGCACAGAATGTTCTTGTGGCTTCTGACCCCGCAAGCGTTATTTTTCAGAAGAGGAGATCGAAATTTACGGAAGTTGCTAGAAACTAATTTCTCGGTTCCTAAAACTCCGGAATCTTGGAAACCTAATCTGGAATCTTGCGCAGCGGCCAACGCAATCGATGATATCATTGGAAAACCCACAATGCCCGGAATGGACATGTTCAGCGTGCCAGCCATTGCTTATGTAGTTAGAATTATTGCGGAACAACCGATAGTCGGATTTGTAGACTCGGATTTTGCGGGGGATAAGAACTCACGTAAATCAAGATCCGGATACGTTTACTTATTCAACGGGACACCAATTTCGTGGTTTTCTAAACTACAATCCGTGATAGCCCAATCTACATTAGAATCTGAGACTGTTTCTGTAAATGAGGCGGTTAGAGTGCTTCTTGCATAATATTATAACAAACTTTACGGGATATCGCAATAAATCTTGAAGGCACTACCCCTCTCTTCGAGGATAACGAAGGAACGATATTACTGTCGGAGAGAGGACTCAGGGGAAGCTAGGACCAAGCACATAGAGGTCCGATATCACCTTCTAGCGCAACTCGTGAGAGAAGGAAAGGTCAAACTATTCCGGGTCCCTACGGAGGAAAATATCGCGGATGTATTCACCAAAATACATTTTACGGTAGACAAATTCAATTACCTGGCTGGTAAAATCTCCATCGTGCTTAGTAGGGAAAACTGCGCTAAATTCAGGATAAAGTTCATCAATTCCCGTATTAGTAAGGTTTATCATCTTGAACTTCGTTTATATTCCCGGGGTATGTAAATTCCATAATTTTCTCGCATATTACACATAAGTTGTACAGGTGAGTTAACAGACGAGTGCCGACGGACCCCGGTGGCCAGTGACCGGCGATATTAGTATTTGAGGTTGTCAAACCGTGACGACTCCACCCGGTTTCCCAATGTGAAATACTACTGATGATCTTTTGAGACATTGGTTGTCAAACCGTGATGACCTCGCCCGGTTTCCCAGCCTGAAATACTACGAAGATCGCGTCCCTTTCGCTCGTTTCGTTCCAATTCCTATCTGCTTCGCTTCAGTTTCTATCTCTATACATTTATATACATAAAAATCTATAAGAAGCCGACATGGACTCCGGCTGGTCGGTGAACGTGCCACACGGGAGTGTGGAACAACACGGAAGTACGTCAAATCAGCCGGATGTACCAGACAGGCCGATAATTACAGATATCGTGTCTTTGTTCATATATATTGTATTATTTTATGTTCTTTTTATACCCCTCTACGGGAAGCGCGGCTGTCAAATTTATAAATTCATACTACCGGATAGATAAGTAACAAATAGTTCAAATTGACCTTTTGATAGATCAGTACAGATGGATACATTATCATATGTCTTATTTTTATATATTATGGTTACTTACGCGATCAATTATATATATATATATATATATATATATATATATATATATATATATATATATATATCAATATTATATGTGTATTATGACCATACCGTACTTGCGTTACATACATAATGTTACTCAACATAGGATAGGGAGTGCGTAGGACCTAATCCTCTTCTCGTCGACCAGGCCTAGCTTGACCAGGGGAAGCTGCCCTGTATGTAATCTAGTTGATGCATACTTGCCCTAGCAAGCCTGGTAGCCACCATCGACATAACCTCTTGGAGAGAGTCACAGTGAGGGTAAGAGTGAGTAATATTATTATGTTTTGAGTCTGTGTTTTTATAATTTTTACACTGGCAGAATAGATGTATTGGGACCTACAGTTAATTTAATAATTTACTTTGATCCAGGGGGGGTGTTAGACCTATTAATATAATTAACCGGATACTACGGTCAGTATTAGCCAGTAGGGCAGGCTAATCCTCTTCTCGTCGACCAGGCCTAGCTTGACTAGGGGAAGCTGCCCTGTATGTAATCTAGTTGATGCATACTTGCCCTAGCAAGCCGGGTAGCCACCATCGACATAACCTCTTGGAGAGAGTCACAGTGAGGGTAAGAGTGAGTAATATTATTATGTTTTGAGTCTGTGTTTTTATAATTTTCACAGAATAGATGTATTGGGACCTACAGTTAATTTAATAATTTACTTTGATCCAGGGGGAGTGTTAGACCTATTAATATAATCAACCTGATACTACGGTCAGTATGGGCCGGCATATGTAATGTGTGTCGTTAGAGCCATTACGTATGTCCGGCGTAGTATATAATCGGGCCGTCCCTTGGCGCCCTTTTCTCAATAAAGTATCTACTGTAGGACACAGCAAGTATACGGCAGATTATTAAGTTAGTCTCACAGTGACCGATCAGCCTTTTTTTGATTTTGGTTGGAAATCACTGCAACTTCAAGTCAGCATGATGAATTTTTGAAGTTCTCACTGCTGCTATATTCGTCTGCAAAATATCGTGCCGTAACTTGATTTTTGTGAAACTCTGTTATTACCGTTGAATTGAAAACTTGACTCATGATTTTGGACCGGGATTGAATTTTTGTCGCAAAAATGAAACTTGAGTTGAAACTGACACAAAAATTATTAATAAAATCTGGGTGACACAAAACTTCAACTGAACAAAACCGTAGGCTTTCAAACCGTCACAATTTTTTTTTCTCACTTGAAATGTCAACAGCAATAACAATAATAATAATAATAATAATAATAATAATAATAATAATAATAATAATAATAATAATAATAATAGTGCTTCTCTGTCAATGGCTGATGCAAATCTGCACATGCGCCTCCATCGTCTCACCCGTGAGGGGAGTACGAAGAATTGACGATAGGCTCTAATGACACCCCCGCAAGGGCAGTTCCAACACTTCCAGACGGACCGGTATGTTCAATGAAAATACTGGTGGCACCGACGGGAATCGAACTGGCGACAGGGCCCAGATGGTAGAACTTGACCACTGGGCTATCACGGTGTCCATAATAATAATAATAATAATAATAATAATAATAATAATAACAATATAGTGCTTCTCTGTCAATGGCTGATGCATTTCTGCACATGCGCCTCCATCGTCTCACCCGTGAGGGGAGTACGAAGAATTGACGATAGGCTCTAATGACACCCCCGCAAGGGCAGTTCCAACACTTCCAGACGGACCGGTATGTTCAATGAAAATACTGGTCCAGAAATAGACCGGTATGTTCAATGAAAATACTGGTGGCACCGACGGGAATCGAACTGGCGACAGGGCCCAGATGGTAGAACTTGACCACTGGGCTATCACGGTGTCCAATAATAATAATAATATTATAATAATAATAATAGTGCTTCTCTGTCAATGGCTGATGCATTTCTGCACATGCGCCTCCATCGTCTCACCCGTGAGGGGAGTACGAAGAATTGACGATAAGCTCTAATGACACCCCCGCAAGGGCAGTTCCAACACTTCCAGACGGGCCGGTATGTTCAATGAAAATACTGGTCCAGACGGATCGGTATGTTCAATGAAAATACTGGTGGCACCGACGGGAATCGAACTGGCGACAGGGCCCAGATGGTAGAACTTGACCACTGGGCTATCACGGTGTCCAATAATAATAATAATAATAATAATAATAATAATAATAGTGCTTCTCTGTCAATGGCTGATGCATGTCTGCACTTGCGCCTCCATCGTCTCACCCGTGAGGGGAGTACGAAGAATTGACGATAAGCTCTAATGACACCCCCGCAAGGGCAGTTCCAACACTTCCAGACGGGCCGGTATGTTCAATGAAAATACTGGTCCAGAAATAGACCGGTATGTTCAATGAAAATACTGGTGGCACCGACGGGAATCGAACTGGCGACAGGGCCCAGATGGTAGAACTTGACCACTGGGCTATCACGGTGTCCATAATAATAATAACAATAATAATAATAATAATAATAATAATAATAATAATAATATGATAATAATAGTGCTTCTCAGTCAATGGCGAATGCATTTCTGCACATGTGCCTCCATCGTCTCACCCGCGAGGGGAGTACGAAGATTTGACGATAGGCTCTACTGACACCCCCGCAAGGCAGCTCCAAGCCTTCCAGACAGACCAATACTTTCAAAGAAAATATCCTTTGAAAATACTGGCACCGACGGGAATCGAACTGGCGACAGGTCCCAGATGGTAGACCTTAACCACTGGGTTATCGCGGTGCCACTTATGATAATAATAATAATAATAATAATAATAATAATAATAATAATAATAATAATAATAATAATAATAATAATAATAATAATAATAATAATAGTGCTTCTCTGTCAATGGCTGATGCATTTCTGCACATGCGCCTCCATCGTCTCACCCGTGAGGGGAGTACGAAGAATTGACGATAAGCTCTAATGACACCCCCGCAAGGGCAGTTCCAACACTTCCAGACGGGCCGGTATGTTCAATGAAAATACTGGTCCAGATGGATCGGTATGTTCAATGAAAATACTGGTGGCACCGACGGGAATCGAACTGGCGACAGGGCCCAGATGGTAGAACTTGACCACTGGGCTATCACGGTGTCCATAATAATAATAATAATAATAATAATAATAATAATAATAATAATAATAATAATTATAATAATAGTGCTTCTCTGTCAATGGCTGATGCAAATCTGCACATGCGCCTCCATCGTCTCACCCGTGAGGGGAGTACGAAGAATTGACGATAGGCTCTAATGACACCCCCGCACGGGCAGTTCCAACACTTCCAGACGGACCGGTATGTTCAATGAAAATACTGGTGGCACCGCGGGAATCGAACTGGCGACAGGGCCCAGATGGTAGAACTTGACCACTGGGCTATCACGGTGTCCATAATAATAATAATAATAATAATAATAATAATAATAATAATAATAATAATAATAATAATAATAATAATAATAATAATAATAATAATAATAATAATAATAATAATAATAATAGTGCTTCTCTGTCAATGGCTGATGCAAATCTGCACATGCGCCTCCATCTATAATAATAATAATAATAATAATAATAATAATAATAATAATAATAATAATAATAATAATAATAATAGAGGTATAAGAAAAGGTCGCATTTACCAGGCTATCTGCGCCGCGCGCTATAACACTGCCACTGAAAAACTAAACCTCTGGCGGGCTACCTATTCCCAATATATAAAAACATTGAATTCTGTGCAAACATCCTCCGCACTTCAAAATCTTGAATATTGGTCGGAACTCGGAGTTTACTATCACCTGCTTTGAAGTTGATGGGGGCTCTAACGACCACCGTAGGCTAGAAGCTATTATACATATGCCTGAGTGGATTTAGAACCCGGCTTGCATGAAATAATATCTTTTGAATTTAACCGACAAAGGTGGAGTCCCAGCCTAGAATTTTTCTACAATCCAAATCCATTCAAGTATTTTGAAAAAGCCACTTCCCCAAGCGAAAGAAGAAGGAAAGGTAGCGGTGGAGTGTAGGAAAGGAGCTGAGGGGGTGTGAGGAGTGTGCAGTGCACAAAAACAACAGTGAAACTTTGCACAGAGGCCCAAACAGCGGCACGGCAAGACACTCGTTGTGTGTACGACTCTGACACTAACGATTGTGTGTTTGGTGATTGTGGGGTCACGAAGTGTGTCTCTAGTGGTACAATAACACAATCGTGTTCACTAGATTGATCGTCGACATATTGTCGAGCCAGAGGAGTGCTTTGCTAGCACACCCACAGGAAGTGAAAAGACCTACTGTCTGTTCCCTGCGGGCATTCCTACACTTAACCTCACACATTCTTCTTACGAGACGAATAGACACCAACAACATACTCAGACTCCAGTCTGTACAGCCACACGTGGTTAGCCTCACACAAACGTTAGGAAAACGTAAGGAAGTGTAAGGAGGCTGAAGAAAACAGACAGACAAGATACAGACAGAAATCTATTCAATTGGCATAAACCCTGTTTGCACAAACGACATACATCCTACACCAAACGTGGTGGCCATCTCTTAGGGGGGTGGTAGGCCAGTCAGATAAGACATAGGCCAAGGAAATTAGGTGCAAAACAGACACGGGAGAGCCAAAACTGAGGGTGATTTTGAGACGATTTTTATTTTCGTCAGACACAAACAAAACACACACCACTCCTTACACTTAAGCACTACAAACGTGTTGTGGGGTGTTGAATAGATCGACAAGGACAATAGCTCGGATACCGAGTAGCTCCTGAGACTACAGTAGCAAGTGTGTGAAGGGTCAACAGCACTCGGTACACACACACACACACACATACACGAAAACACTCACAAACACACCCACCACACTCAACAAGGAAAGATTACGTTCGTTTTTTGAGTTGGAAGAGAACCTTTTTGAGAAAAGGAGAACAGTGACCCATTGGGCTAAGCCCAAGGGAGCTCATTGAAAACCTTTTCGTAGTTTTCAGCTGTGTACACACAGGGGTGTACAGACAAGAGACAGACTACTGTGTGAGCAACGAGTGTGGTGTGTCTTGCCAGGGTGCACACGAGCACGTCGACTGGCTTGTGAAAGAACTCAGCAAGGCTTCCCCCAAGGGGGGGGGGGGGGGGGGGGGGGGGGGGTGAGTTAACTCCAACCTTGACTGATAGACAGTGTATGTGTGTGTTGGTTGTTATGTTGTGTTACGTTGTGCTTGACACAGCACTGCTCACACAGTGAACACGACATAGGAAAACGAAACAAAGACGACACCACATTTGCACAAGAAACACACGACACTGCTCGTTCCATAACTATGAGTGGCAAAGCAAACACTGCGTGGTTAGGCTCTACGACGAGATCAACCATTGCCATTCGGTTAGACATGTCTGAAGGAACAGACAAACATCCCACCTGCCACGGGTGAAGGATTTGCAACTCCAGCTAGGGGAGGAGGTAGAAGGGACCCCGGCGGAGGAAGAACCGATCCCCCGCTCCCCATGGAGAAACGCAGACAACGGGCTAGTGATTCCCAATCGAGCAATCAAGACCAAGGCCTTAGCCAAACACTACCGTTTTCGTCCAGAGGGGTGGCAAACAACCCCAACCGATGAGAAGGAGCAGGGTATCAACCCGAACGAAGCCACTGCATTCCTTTTCCCCCATAATAAGTATGAGGAACAGGAGTGGATCAGATGCATTTATAACGAGGGATTTGGGTATTGTGGGAATGATGTATCAGACACAC
>WBZZ01001783.1:297500-310248 GCA_019918135.1 Paulinella micropora
TTTTTTGTGCTTGTTGCTGCCTCTTTTTCGTTTTGTTTTTGTTTTGTTTTTGTCTCTTTTGTTCTGGTTGTTTGTCTGTTTCTTTTTGTTTGTCTTGTTCGTTGTTCCTTTTCTCTTTTGTTTTTTTTTCCTGTTTTCCTTCTTTACTGTTTTTGTTCTTCTGTCTTCTTTTCCTCGCTTTTTCTTTATCCCTCTTTCCTTTCTTTCTTTCTATCTTTTTCCTCTTTCTTGCCCTACTCTTTCCAGGAGCTTTCTGTTGAACCTTAGTTCCAGATTTCCTTATGAGCTTGTACTGTCGTTCCTTGGAACCAGAATTCATTTGAATTAGGCTCTTCTTCATTTTTCTTTCGTCTTTTTTCATTAAACCTTGCTTACTGTATTAAAAAAAAAAAAAAAAAAAAAAAAAAATCAAAAGTGGTGGCTCCAAACCCAAATTACTAAAAATGGATCGGTACCTTAATTGAGCACTGTCATGCCAATACTCTTCGGCGGATACCTTTTTTCGTGTTGTAGTTGGTCCTATTGGGTCTTTTATTTAGAGAAACATTTCAAGGTAAGGATTCCACTAAAACGTCAAGTTCTGTCTTTCTTTGTGTTTAAGGTTTTGATCGTCTATTTTATCGTTCACACGGATTTGTTTCAGTGGTAAATGTTTTGCCTGTTTGATCATGAGCTGGTTTCTGTCCTCTTCTTACACTTTTGGTTTAGAAGCTGGAATAATGTACTTCTTATAAAATTATGACAATGTCATGTAAGATCTCTATCTCATGTGTGTGTATGTACTGGTATGTATGTGTGCATGCTTGAATTGTATTTTTGCATGTGTTTTTGATTCAATCGCAGCCTCATATTTTTCTTTATTACGTATTATGTATGTTGTTGAATGTATATAAACATGGATGTATGCAGCCATGTACAACGTATATACGCACGTTTGTACGTATGTATGTTTGTAAGCTGTATGTTATGTAGGTATCATTGCATAATTACTGCAATATTAATCTATGTCACTGTTTGTATGGCTGCGTAGGTGCATATAAATATGAATTGTGTATGTGAACGTTTGCACGCATGTATTCTTGTCATTGAGAGATGTATTGAGTTGCGTGTGTATGCACGTATGCTAGACTAGTGTACATGTGTGTAACATATGTGTGTTGGGGGTAGGCATATGTTTACATATTTACGTTACATCACCAGCACTTGATTGCGGAGTCGTCCCTTGGTTCTAACCCCTTCATCTTGAGGGGTGATAGGCTTGAGAAGATGGCAAATCACTAGCCCGTACGGATGTAGATGCACAGAGATTTTTCCACATGTCCTCATGGCCTTCTCGTCCTTCTCCTCCTCCCCCTCCTCTTCCTCCTCCTCCTCCTCCTCCTCCTCCTCTTCTTCTTCTTCTTCTTCTTCTTCTTCTTCTTCTTCTTCTTCTTCTTCTTCTTCTTCTTCTTCTGCTTCTTCTTCTGCTTCTTCTTCTGCTTCTTCTTCTGCTTCTTCTTCTGCTTCTTCTTCTGCTTCTTCTTCTGCTTCTTCTTCTTCTTCTTCTTCTTCTTCTTCTTCTTCTTCTTCTTCTTCTTCTTCTTCTTCTTCTTCTTCTTCTTCTTCTTCTTCTTCTTCTTCTTCTTCTTCTTCTCCTTCTTCTTCCTCTTCTTCTTCTTCTTCTCCTCCTCCTCCTCCTCCTCGTCCCCCTGTTTCTCTTTCTCTTCCGACAGACAGACAGACAGACAGACACAGACAAGACAGACCAGACAAGACAGACCAGACAAGACAGACAGGACAGACTAGACAGGCAGGCAGACAGGCAGGCAGACAGACAGACAAACAAGACAGACAAGACAGACAAGACAGATAAGACAGACACGGACAGACAGACACGAGTAATTTAGTTCTTTGAATTGTATATCTATCTATCTGTCCTTTACGGTACTATATCTATCTATCTATCTATCTATCTATCTATCTATCTATCTATCCATCTATCTATCTATCTATCTATCTATCTGTCTGTCTTTCTATCTGTCTTTCTATCTGTCTATCTATCTATCTATCTATCTATCTCTCTCTCTCTCTCTCTGTGTCTCTCTCTCTCTCCCTCCCTCCCTCTCTCCCTCTCTCTCTCTCTCTCTCTCTCTCTCTCTCTCTTTCTGTCTGTCTGTCTGTCTCTCTCTCTCTCTCTCTCTATCTATCTATCTATATCTCTGTTTCTCTCTCTCTCTATATATATATATATATATGTATTTATATCATATATATATATATATATGTTTATCATCCTCTCTGCATTCTCTCACGTATATTCTTGTATCATCAGGAAATTGAGACTCTTTCATGTCCAAGCCTCGGGCTCGGAGCTCGACGTCTGTAAGGCAAGATGCACAGCCTGCTCCCAAGAGGCGCAAAAGAGAAGAGGAAGAAGGCCTTGACTCTAAGCGCAAGGGAGTGCCAGGCTGCTCGCGTTACCCCTGACATATGGTGCTGCATCCGGGACTACATCGGGTGGATGAAGTTGATCCCGCTCGCACGTGTCTGCAAGCGGCTGGAAAGCCTTGTAAAAACTCCACGGATTTGGAATGGGTTGGCAGAGCTAATCCTTGACTTGAGCATGTTCAAGAAAGGCGAACCTCTCGTAGCTTTGAGTGAAGTATAGAGGCAGAGCACAGTGTCCTTTCCCAAGGTTCTGATGGCTCCGGAGACCACCGACTCTGTCCTCAAACTGCTTAGTGGAATCGGTGTCCAGCACCTGACTCTTCACAACTGCCGGCAAATCACGGACGCTGGGCTGGCCCACTTGTCTGCGCTTGCTCTCCAACACCTTGATCTCCAAGGTTGCTGGGAAGTCACCGACGTTGGACTTGCTCACTTGTCTGCGCTGCCCCTGCAGCACCTCAATCTCACGTGTTGCAAGCGAGTCACGGACGCTGGGCTGGCTCACTTGTCTGCGCTGCCCCTGCAGCACCTCAATCTCACGTGTTGCGAGCGAGTCACGGACGCTGGGCTGGCCCACTTGTCTGCGCTGCCCCTGCAGCACCAATCTCGCTGTTTGCAATCAAGTCACGGACGCTGGGCTGGCTCACTTGTCTGCGCTGCCCCTGCAGCACCTCAATCTCGCGTGTTGCTGGCAAGTCACGGACGCTGGGCTAGCTCACTTGTCTGCGCTGCCCCTGCAGCACCTCAATCTCACGTGTTGCGAGCGAGTCACGGACGCTGGGCTGGCTCACTTGTCTGCGCTGCCCCTGCAGCACCTCAATCTCACGTGTTGCTGGCAAGTCACGGACGCTGGGCTAGCTCACTTGTCTGCGCTGCCCCTGCAGCACCTCAATCTCGCTCTTTGCAATCAAGTCACGGAAGCTGGGCTGGCTCACTTGTCTGTACGCCGGTGAATCAGTCTTGATAGTTCTGACTGGAAAGTCCTCTCAAGAGTCAGATGTTTATCATCATAGTTTTCCTTCTCACACTTTGACTTCCCACTCGGAGCTCATCCCGCCGGATGAGCGTCAAGGCTTTTTTACTATTAATACGTAACTTTCCTTCTCATACTTCGTCTTCTCACTCACTCAGTCCTCATTAGTACGGCTGAGTGGCAAGTTTCTATTATAATAAAAGAATGGCAAGCGTTCGCTGATCATTGAAAGTTACTCTGATTGTGGGGAAAAAAAGAAAAGAAAAAAAAATCACCTGAGTATGAGAAAGGTCGCAAAGTGGTAGTATTAATATAGTAATATTGTAACACTGAGGTGCCACCGACTACGAGTTGACTCATGATGGCAGAGTCACACTCAGAAAAAAGGCGCCCAGGTCACCTACAAATTTATTAATGAACAGTGACTCAGCATCAAAATCTGAATCCGAGCTAGAACGAACTTCAGGTGGCCCCGTTCAAGTTGGTACTGAGCCTGAGAGTTTAAAGTCAGTGCCGGGCATGCTTGCCGGCGGGCACGGGCGGGCCTGGGCCGGACTCACTGCAAGTTAACGTCACGCTCCGGCCTCCTCTGCAAAAGAAAGGCCTATCAGACTGAGCACTTTAACGACCTGCCAAAACCACTACAGTTGACATTTTACTGTTTTTGACCGATCCGTTAGATCAAGTTCTGTTACAATCCCCGAAGATAGCTCAATAAAAAGTCTGTAATACAACCAGACACAAATCCCCAAAAGAGAATGATGTCTCGTTATATTAGCTCAGTGAAGCCGAAAAGAAAACGGCAACAGACCAAGGTTAAAATGGCATTAGGTCAAATCCGGCCAAACGATATTAGGAACAACACCTGGGAAATGGTGGCCCCCATGAATTGCAAACGGCATGGTTGTTCGGCTGTGGTGCTTGATGGGCTCTTGTATGCCATCGGGGGATTCAACGGGAGCGAGGCTCTGGACACTGTAGAGAGATATGACGCGACCAGTAATAGCTGGGAACTGGTGGCACCCTTGCAGTCGAAACGAGACCAATCATGCGCCGTGGTGGTGTAGACTAGGCCAGTCACTCATCAAAGTTGTCCTTAAGACATCAACTTTCAATCAGCTTACATCCGCATGTCTGCTGCAGTTCAGCCAGGGGCGGTCGCTCCACTCCAGGTGACTGTGGCTTCTTAGTTTTGATCCATTTCCTATTCGGCACTTTCACTTTGTACGATACATGGAGTGCGGTTCATCAGAATTATTATAGTGACAGTTAGGAGCTTTGCGATCGGATCACTGCATGTGTTTTGTTTTAGTTTGACACTTACATTTTAGACAGATTATTTAGATTCTGCTCATTGCCGCCGTCACGTTTTAGTGCGTGACGGTGACTACGGTCAAGGAGTCAAATAATTTCAACTGGCCGGATATCAAGTTTTCTATTTAAAGCAGGCTCAGGCATTGGAAAGTTCCGCAGTAATGTCCGAGGCTGACTCATTGAAGCACAGTATTAACTTGTCATTGTGAAAGTTGATCAAAAGTTAGTATTAAATCATAATTGTTCGGCGGCAGGACGGCTATTTTTTTTTCAAGTTCACTGAGTTTTTTTTTTTCTTCAAGTTTTTTTTAAAGGTTTTTTGTGGACATCACCCCCCGAATTATCAGGTAAAAACTTATTTATAGATTTCGTCTGGCCTGACACGTCTGAAATGCCAATTTGATCCTGGTCTTTTGGCGGCTTTTTGTCTTTGCGTCACTGAGCTAATATAACGAGACATCATTCTCTTTTTGAGGACTGTGTTTGGTTATATTACCGACTTACTCTTCCATTGAGCTATCGTTGGGGATAGTACATTTGGAGTCCATAGCTAATGGCTGATTTCTTTTCTGATCTGTCGTACAGACATCAGATAAGCACAAATTTATTTTTCGCTGATCTGTCGCACAGACATCAGACGAAAACAACTGTTACAATTCCCGAAGATAGCTCAATAAAAAGTCGGTAATACAACCAGACACAAATCCCCAAAAGAGAATGATGTCTCGTTATATTAGCTCAGTGAAGCCGAAAAGAAAACGGCAACAGACCAAGGTTAAAATGGCATTAGGTCAAATTCGGCCAAACGATATTGAAAATAATGGGAAAAAACTAGGTGCACCTGACACCAGAAAAAGTGTACTTTTTACCGGCTATCCGGGGGGTGATGCCTACAGTACCCCTTCCCGTTTTTATGACGGAAATATGCAATATTTTCGTCATATAATTGCTGATTTCTTTTCTGCACAAACGCTACGGGGTGTCGCAACTAAGTGCATTAACCCACGAATAGACGGTGCAGTGGATATATAAAACGCATACGCCAGACACGAGTCAACTATAAATCTTCAGCCTCGTTTTTGTAAATAAAAACTCCTCCTTCCACACTTGTTGTCCCCCCCGTAACTTAATTCTGAGGCAGTATGTCAAGAACAAATAGTATTACTATCATGATTGCAATAAAAGCAGCGTTATAATTTTTCTCCTTCTCCAAAAACACTTCCGATCAGTAAATACATTGTCTTTTAATAACATACCCTTGTATTCAATCGGTTACCTTAATATAGTACTAGGGGGCCAGACCTAATAACTATATCCAAAGCCGGGGTGAGTGAGCCCGACCATGCGATATGCCGACACAAGTAGAGACGGACCGTGCTGGTATGACGATATTAAGTATATCCAAAGAAAAAAATTTAATATGTCTACTATGAGAACATTTTTTGAGAACATCACCCTGGATACTTGAAGCAGGGTCGTACCAGGAACACCATCGCTAAACTCACAAGCGATCCCCTTATACGGTGTCGTATCCATTTGCCGATTGACCCTCGCACTCATATGTTGCGATAAAAATGCCAAGTAACAACAATGGTATAAAAACATTTTAATAAGACATGATCTGACATGGGCACTATGAGATTAATCCACATGCAGCTTTCAATGTCCGACGCGTGATAAAAGAAAAAAATGTCACTTACTGCCTTCGTCGCCTTGCGCGAACCCCTTGGCCAGGTGGCGGGCCGCCAACAAAAGTCAAGTCAAACTTCGACTCCTCCAGAATGTCCCATATTTTGTTAGGGATGGCGCCCAAAGATAAGTCAAAAGGAATGTCAAGCACTCCTCTAGGCAGTGACTGAATAGTCCACGCAGTGTGGTCTTTGTCTCGAAGGGTAATAGTATCATCCCATGTCTCGAGATTTTTCGCGTCTTTGTACACCGGTAAATATTGTCTAGCTTTTGGATCCTCAACAGGGTCCATGCTTCTCCAAAAATGGAGTACCGGTTGTATCGTTTTTGCTGCTAAGGATCTCTTCGATGTCCGTGCTGCCCGTGTAGTCTGCGGGACCGCCACAGCTCGCATGAGATAAAGATCTGAGAGAGTGTCATCGGCAACATGAGATTCTGCCGGTCTCAACAGATAAAAAGCGTCTCGGACCCACTTGATGGCCGCAATCGCCTCTCCTTCCTTCCATCGCACATGTCGAATGTCCACATTACCCGCGTTCGGGTTAGTGTCCTTCTCCCCTCCTCCTCCATGGACATCCGTCGCTCGCGTCGACCTTGCCACCTTCCTCGGTTGGTCGAAGATGAGATCGTTTTGCGCTCTCCTCCTCTGCGCCTCCGTGAACTTCTCCTTCGTACCGCCGCGGACTATGGGGGCTTTAGACTGAGTCCCCGCCGCGCTTTTGCGGTTTGAGTCTTCCTTACTCTCCTTCTCGGTCTCCTCCTTCTCCGTGACCGGTGCCCGATAGGCATTCTCCTCCTCTAAGGTATCCTCCTTCTGTATAGGCGGTACCTCTTGGAAGTCCTCCTTCATCCGTTTCAACGCCTCCTCAACGGATTCATCCTCAAGTAAGAAGGGGTCATATTTGATCAGCCTTCGAACATTCACAATCTGCACCTTCCCTCTACCCCTGATCTTATAATTCAGAGGTCCCATCTGTTCCATGACCTGGTATGGTCCTTTCCAGTGGGTAAACAGCTTAGAGCTAACCCCCTTAGGGACTTGAGGATGGTACAAGAGTACAATATCCCCAACCTGGAAACGGACTTGATCTAAGTGCGCTTGTCGCACTCCTTGTGCGTCAGTCTTTCTGCGCTCCGCCTCCCTGTGCGCCGCAACTATTTGTTCCGCCTCCATCTTCGCTCTTAGTCTCATCCCGAACAACTCATCCTTATCTGCCCAAGTGTCTTTTGGATGCAGAAGTGAGGTTGGGATATTAGGCTATCGGCCGTAAACCAATTGATATGGCGAGACTGAGCTCCTGGCTCCTCCTAATGCCGATAAGGGTAGACAGTTCATTGCAAAGGCAAATGAAGGTGCTGCCTCCACCCAGGCTCTCTGATTCTCCTTCTTCATACAGTACATCTTAAGCGAGGCTTTGAGAGGTCTATGTACCCGCTCGATCTTGCCATTCGCTCTCGGGTTATAGGCAGTAACATATTGCCATTTCATCCCGTAGTACTTAGATAGTCTGTCGATGACTTCATTATTAAAGTCAGAACCTCGATCAGAACATATCTTTCTAGGCACTCCGATCTGCGAGACGATCCTATCGATCAGAGCCTCCGCAGTTGTCTTGCCTGTAGCGTCCTTAACAGGAACAACCCAGACATAATTGGTGGCTCGATCTATTGCGGTAAGAAGGTATCTGTACCCTTCTGCCGATTCGGGGAAAGGTCCCACATGATCGATGTGTAAAAATTCAAACATCCCGGCGTGTAACGGGAATGTACCGATCAGGCCAAAGTTCGCCTTCAGCGGTGTCTTTGTGGTTTTGCATGGGATGCATGCGTCCACTTCCCTGTCTATCTCCTCCTTCATCCCTTTCCACCAAAATCGCCTCGCTATGAACCAATGAGTTCTTTGTCGACCCGGATGTGCCAGTAAGGGGCAGTTATGGGCTGCGACATATATAAAGCGCCTCAACTTCTCTGGTACCCAGAGAGTCCATTTGTCAGGTTGTGATGCAAATTTGCCATGCTGGCCCTTGTACCACAATAGCCCATCTCTCCACGCCATCTCCTTCATCTGATCTTTGATCTGTGGAGTCTTTTTAAGCTCATTAGGGTTCTTGTATAACGTTATGAGCTCCTTGAACTCCGGATCCGTCGCCTGTTGCTGCCTCCACGCGGTAGGCGAGGCGATATGAATAGTACCGTCCTCCAACCTTACTCCTACCCTTTCCGGGTCTTCATCAAGCTCGCTTCGATTTTCCTGTGGAGGTTCAGTACAGACCTCAGTCGTCTCCTCCTCTTCTTTTATATTCGCCTTCGCGTTCTCGTATGCCTCATAAGACCACTCAGCGTCTTCGAGAACATGCGCCTCACAGCATATGCCATGCTCCGGGCCTTGAGGACTATATCGTAGACCCGTGCGGTCATAACGAACGCCTCTTGCCATCTGCATCGCCTCTATGTGGCTCACCTCGTATACCTTGTCCGTGGACAGGTCCATCATCTCCACTGATGATACGAGAGCCGACACCTCCGACTGAAACTCTAGCCTGGAAAGGCTATCAGCGACTACGTTTCGCTTTCCCGGTAAGTAGACCATCGTGAAATTGAAACATGACAAGAAAGCTTGCCACCGCGCCAAACGGCCGGTTTGTTCATGATTCATCAACCAAAGAATGTTGTGATGATCGGTCCTAACTGTGAATAGAGGTCCTCCCCACAAGTATTCTCTGAGCCTCTTAAGAGCCCATACTACTGCCAACGCCTTCCTCTGTCGCGTGCAGTAATTTCGCTCCGCCGCACACAGCTTTCTACTAATAAACATGATCGGGCGCAACTTTTTCTCCTCATCTTCCTGTTGCAGCACCGCGCCAATCGCAAACTTAGATGCATCCGTGTCGACTACGAACGGCTTCGTAAAGTCGGGCATCATAAGTACTAATCCGCCGTCCTTGGGATCTTTGTAAATGAGATCTTTGAGCGTATTAAACGCCTACAAAGCCTCCTCATCCCACTTCTCAAAGTCTCCAAAATCAATCATCTTCTCCAGCTTAGCCCGAGTTGCACCCCAATCGGGTATGAACTGGCTGTAGTACTGTGCCATCGCAAGAAAAGAGTGTAACTCCGTGCGATTCTTTGGCAACTGTCTACTCATGATCTCCTCCCTCTTCTCGCGCGATATCGAGACCCTATTATGAGAAATCTCGTAACCCAAATACGTCACACTTGTCCTGGC
The DNA here is from genome assembly GCA_019918135.1 of Paulinella micropora. Taxonomy (NCBI): domain Eukaryota; phylum Cercozoa; class Imbricatea; order Euglyphida; family Paulinellidae; genus Paulinella; species Paulinella micropora. The sequence goes on from WBZZ01001783.1 coordinate 307,130, forward strand.
AAGCTGACATTTCTTTAGGTTGCATTTCAGGCCAAAAGCTCCGATGCGCCTGAAGACATCTGACAAGTGATCGATATGCTCTTCCATTGTGTTAGAGTATACGATGATGTCATCGATGTAACAAAATGCATATTCTCCCGCCTTCTGTCCTCTCCTTCTCATAAAACCATCCTCCGACTGGTCGTCATATTGACCGCTCAACATCTTCTGCATCGCCTTCTGAAAGAGCCCCGGGGCCTGTTTGAGTCCCATTGGAAGCACCTTCCACTGGTATATTTCCATACCCACAACTAATGCAGTCAGCCATCTGGATTTCTCGTCCAGTGGTATCTGCCAGAAGCCGTTCTTAAGGTCAATGACCGAATAGAATTTAGCATTCCGCAGCACCCTTCTGCCTTCTTCTAAGGTCGGCAGAGGATTTCTCTTCCTTATTCACACGGGCATAATTGATCGTCAAGCGCCATTCTCCTCCTGGCTTAGGGACGATATCCGGTTGAGAGACAATTGGAGATGTAGATCTCTCAATAAAGTCCTCATCGAGCAACTGTCTCACATTCTCCTCCGCTATTTTTGCTTCATGTATGCTCAAATTTGCCCTCCGTGGTGCCGGAGATGGCTCCGCACCCGGTATCTTGTCAATGACAGCAGTGAAGTCATCCGACTTTACACCACCTGCCCGAGGAGGGTCGAAAATTTCTCTGTACGCCTCCATCTTAGCTTTGAGAAACGCCTTCTCTCTCTCCGAACCCACTCCTTCTTCTAAAATTTTCCGCGCCGCCGCTTGGAAATCTTCCTCCGACATCTTCTTATGCTCCTTGAGGGGCGCTAAGTCCTCCTCCAAACTCAAATCTTCCTCGGACAAATCGTCTAGTCCCGTTCTTTCATACGTGACTGTGTCCGGCTCATCATCATGACCCAGCCCGACAAGCATATCAATAAGGTTCGCGTATTGTATCGGAGCCTTACGGGTGTAGAAACCATCAAAGCATGTGAAAGCTTGAGGTATCAATTTCAACTTGTCCTGGGCTCTGAGCTTTTGCTTGTATGCACTGCTCTGCTTCCGAGACCCGAGTCGACAAGCCACCACTAACTGTTGCTTGCGAGAAGGAACAGGTATAGGATGATCAATAAGCCGGTCCCTTATCTCCTGTGCCCAGATCGCCTTCTCATTGTATGGCAGAATGACAGTATACGGCTTGTTACTCTCAAATAGAGTCCGTAGACACTTTTTCACTTCAGTTAATGAGCTCGGCCAGGTAGGCACATCGCCCCAAAAGTTCGTGATAAAAGTTTTAATGTCATCCGCTGGAGTATCGGGGATACGCCCCTTCCTCCTTGGCACAAACGCCTCTCTCTTCTCATCTGACACCTTCGCATGGTAACAGTAGCCATTAGTAATATGGACATCTGCCCCGCCACCTTCTGCGAATCTGGCCAACGACGGGCACTGTTTCGCAACACATATTATCTCCTCATTACGCGCTACGACTAAGTCATCAATAGACTTTCTGTCCCATGCGGGAATCGTAACCGTATACGCCTGCATCTCCGTCTCCCAATTGTCGGTCCAGGTCAGTTCCTCCGGCACTGTGACATAGGGGTGTACATAGGCTTCAGTTGCCTCATGTACGAAGGCCAACTTTTTCCTCTCCGTTGCTAGACTCAGCTCAAAAGCCTCGTATGAGTCAGTAGCAGTCATCGGATTAATATCCTCCTCCTCTCCATTCTTCACTCCATAAATCACCCGCCGTGCGGCGCAATCGATCACAGCCCCCATCGTAGCCAATTGGTCATACGACAGCAGGATTGAACCGTGGTAATCGGGGACAACATAGAGGTCCGCACGATATACTCGACCGGATTTCAATTTGAAAATTAATGTGACGATGCCCGTAATTTCCGTACGGCTGCCTACCCCTTTTAGGGTCCCCTTTGTTTTTCTAATGTTTTTGTCCACCCATGTCCGGTGACTATTCAAAAACTTCTGGCCGACAATATTAATATTCGCCATTGTATCATTACCAACTTTTAATGTGGTTTGTAAAGTTTCACAAAAGAGGTCAGTGTAGCATAGCGCGTCTGGTCTATGTAAACTAGCCGCTAGCACATGAATTTTTCGTTCTAGGGTTTTGAGTCTAAGCTCAAGTTCCTTGTCCTCTTCTCGTTCTCCCCCCTTTTCCGCCAACTTAACTTCTTGAGTCTCCGGGGCTTCCGGTATCTCGAGTGTCTTTTGGACAGAGTCTGGTACACCGAGTGTACTCGTGTCTATAGCAGAGACTATTGAGTCCTTTGGCGGGGGTACGGTCCGCTGCTTCTTCGTAGGAGAAGACCTAGCCTTTGGTTTCGGCTTCCTCTCCTCCATCGCCTTCTTCGCCTTCCTATTCGCATCATTTATCATATTAGCTCTCGAAGGATGAACTAGCAAGTGCTTACCTTGAGGCTTGTGAGGCTGTGTGCCTTCACCTTCACGTCTGGGAGGAACGGAACCGTTCGTATCCTGTTCATCAACAGTAGGCATAACTGTGACTGTCGGATTAAAAAGAACAGTTTTTATCTCCTTCTCTCTCTTCTTTTCCTCTCTCTTCTCCTCCCGTCAGTCTACGACGACAACACGCTCACCTGAGCCGGTGTCTTCGTCTTGACGTCCCCCCTCCGTAGCGGTATAAGCTTGCTGGGGGTAGTTGGAGCTGGAACTGGTGCTATAATTCCAGTATCCGTGTCCTCTGGGAGGGCGCGCTGGGGTCCGTCCTCCCCTTCCACGAAAGCCTCGTCCTCGTGGTGCCGCCCCTCTTGGTGTCCCTCGGAACCCTCGTGACGATCCTCTCGTCTCTCCTCCTCCTCTAGTCGGCGCCTTTGATCGGCCCGATGTCTCTCTCTTCTCCCTTCTCTTCATTCTGTCAAGGAAGTAAATGATGGCCTCCCGGAACTCCGCATCCGAGACCATATTCGCATTCCACCTCCCCTCCTCCAACTCCTTCTTGTACATGGCGTACATGGTCTTTTTCATGCCTTCGAGCTCTCTAAGGAAAAGATTTCTGATTTCGCTGCCTATCATCAAGAGAGTCGTGGCTGAAGAGGCAATTGCCTACTCCTTTCTGTGCCTCATGCTTACACGCCAT
>WBZZ01001784.1:0-2500 GCA_019918135.1 Paulinella micropora
ATGCACATGGCCTTTTGGCTCAGCAATTGGCAGGAGATACACGATACACTATTATTATTATTATTATTATTATTATTATTATTATTATTATTATTATTATTATTAGGACACCGTGATAGCCCAGTGGTCAAGTTCTACCATCTGGGCCCTGTCGCCAGTTCGATTCCCGTCGGTGCCACCAGTATTTTCATTGAACATACCGGTCTATTTCTGGACCAGTATTTTCATTGAACATACCGGCCCGTCTGGAAGTGTTGGAACTGCCCTTGCGGGGGTGTCATTAGAGCTTATCGTCAATTCTTCGTACTCCCCTCACGGGTGAGACGATGGAGGCGCATGTGCAGAAATGCATCAGCCATTGACAGAGAAGCACTATTATTATTATTATTATTATTATTATTATTATTATTATTATTATTATTATTATTATTATTATTATTATTATGGACACCGTGATAGCCCAGTGGTCAAGTTCTACCATCTGGGCCCTGTCGCCAGTTCGATTCCCGTCGGTGCCACCAGTATTTTCATTGAACATACCGGCCCGTCTGGAAGTGTTGGAACTGCCCTTGCAGGGGTGTCATTAGAGCCTATCGTCAATTCTTCGTACTCCCCTCACGGGTGAGACGACGGAGGCGCATGTGCAGATTTGCATCAGCCATTGACAGAGAAGCACTATTATTATTATTATCATTATTATTATTATTTTAGCGCGGGGCGATGTGTGTGATCCTCCACGCTGCGCTGTTTCTCGCGCTCCTAGGCCTCCCAGGACAGGTCTTCCCTTCATCGTGCCACATCCTACACACCTAGACATACTCTCTCTCTCTCTCTCTCTCTGTCTCTCTCTCTCTCTCTCTGTCTCTCTCTCTCTCTCTCTCTCTCTCTCTCTCTCTCTCTCTCTCTCTCTCTCTCTCTCTCTCTCCCCTCTCTCACACACACATTTTACTTGTGTGCTTGCATGTCTGTGGTAGTCGTGGGCCGCGAGCGGCGCGGAGCGTGCTGGGGCGGCAGAAGACAGGCGACCGGTGGCAGTGCTCGGGGCCGGCTTCTCGGGCCTGGTCGCGGCGCTCGAGCTGCGCAAACAAGGACACGATGTGCTGCTGCTGGAGAAACAGAGCTTTGTCGGCGGGCGAGCTAATCGCTTCAGCAAGCAGGGTTTCTCCTTCGACCACGGCCCTTCCTGGTACTGGATGCCCGATGTGTTCGAAATGGTTTACCACAGGTACGATGAAAAATTAGTTAAGTTTGATTACAACATAAAAGCAAGAACTAACTTATTAAATTGTAAACAAGCATATAAAAATTTAACATTTTCAAAGTTGAACAAAATGCCAATAAGCAACAATATAAAATTACTAATAAATAAGAAATACCAAAAAATCCAAATGATTTGAATGCAACGCAGGTACGACATCGCGCCGGTGCCACTGACGTTGTTGGACCCTGCCTACCATATGGTGTTCGACTCCGAGACCGTGCCCGTGCCTGGCACTGTGGAGGGCCTGCTGGCGCTGTTTGCGCAGCGCGACGGTGCGAACGACAGCGACAACGTGTCCGCGCTGCCGGTGCTGTTCGCGGAGGCGGAGCTCAAGTACCAGTCCGCGGTGCAGGACTGGCTGTTTCGCCCCATGCTGTCGCTGTCCGAGGTGCTGGACCACAGGCTGGCGCAGGCTGGCGTGGAGATGGACATGGCTGGCAACTTGGCGACCCACATCGCACAGTACGTGCTGGACCCGCACCTGCAGGACATCCTCAAGTGGCCGCTCGTCTTTCTAGGAGTGTCTCCGCTGGAGAGCCCAGCCGTATACTCGCTCATCACGTACGCAGGACACGCCAAGGGCACGTGGTACCCCGAGGGAGGAATAGTGGGCGTAGCGCAGGCGTTGGGCCAGGCCTGTGCGAAGCAGGGGGTGGATGTGCGGCTGGACAGCGCTGTGACGCGCTTGGAGCTGGACACGGCGCGCCGGCGCGTGGTACGCGTGTGCACAGAGCAGCAGTGCGTGGCGGTGCAGGGCGTGGTGGCGACCGCCGACTACCACCACGTGGAGCAACAGCTGCTGCCGCCCGACGCGCGCACCTACGACGAGGCGTACTGGGAAGCGCAAGTCATGTCTCCTGCCTGCATCATCTACCACCTGGGCGTGTCGCGTCGGCTGCCCGGGCTGGCCCACCACCTCATCTTCGCTGCCGGCGGCGGGCTCGACACGCACCTGCGTGCAGCCTTCGTCCGCAACATCTCCTCCTTTCCCATGGACGGGCCTCCAGAGTTCGCCTTCTACCTGTCTGTGCCGTCCTACACGGACGCGACGCTGGCGCCGGCGGGCGGGGAGGTGGTGTTTGTGCTGGTGCCGCTGCCGTACCAGCTGGACCACGCGCGCGACACGGACCGCCTGCGCAATGCGCTGCTGAGCAAGGTGCTTGCGCGTGTAGAGCAGCACATGGGCATGTCCTTCCGAGACGACATCGCCGTGACCGTGGCCTACGGCCCGCGCGACTA
>WBZZ01001784.1:7500-12500 GCA_019918135.1 Paulinella micropora
CACTATTATTATTATTATTATTATTATTATTAGTGGCACCGCGATAGCCCAGTGGTTAAAGTCTACCATCTGGGACCTGTCGCCAGTTCGATTCCCGTCGGTGCAGTATTTTCAAAGGATATTTTCTTTGAAAGTATTGGTCTGTCTGGAAGGCTTGGAGCTGCCTTGCGGGGGTGTCAGTAGAGCCTATCGTCAAATCTTCGTACTCCCCTCGCGGGTGAGACGATGGAGGCACATGTGCAGAAATGCATTCGCCATTGACTGAGAAGCACTATTATTATTATTATTATTATTATTATTATTATTATTATTCTGGAGGGGTGCACAAGATGGCACTCCATGGGAAGAGGAGGTGGTTGGGCCTCTCCCCACGAAGGTGACCGCTTGGGGAGGGCGGTCACCGGGATATGCGCAACTCTCAACTGGGCATTTACTCGGTAGGGGTTCGGCCAGGCAGGTTGTGGGGTTGGTCTGTTGGATTGTTGGTTGGCTCGTTTTTCTTGGCTGTTGGTTTGGGTCTGGTTTCCTGGTTAGCCCATTTTCGCCGAATTTCCTGCCGAGTAAATGCCTGGGGGCTTCCAGTTCCGGTTTGGTGATCTTGTTGAGGTGAGCATTCGGAGGAAACAGTACCGAGATGGGTTGAAGATAGGATTCACATTGAGCCGAGATGGGGCTGAGTTGACCTGTTCCAACTCGGCTCCATTTCGGCTTCACGTTAATCCTATCCTCATCCTATCTGGGTTTTGTCTCCTCCCTATCTTCGCTTCTTCGGGGTTGCCTAACTGGAACACATGATGAGCGCACGTTGGAGAGGGGCTTCAGTCGGTCCCAATGCCTTGCCAGTGCCTTGCTGCGTTGCCGTGCCTTGCCCCATGCATTCACACCCTCCACCGTTGCATTTCTAACTGAGCAGCTTCGGCTGGGATTACTATACTTGTCTGTAAGACCCTATAGGTACCGCTAGGTTCGCGCCTTCTATACCCACGTGGGGGAAGGAGTTTCAGCGGCACGCCGTCCGATCTGGCTCCACTCGGGGACACCCGTACCTCATGATGTGTATTGTTAGGAGCAGCTGAAAGTCCATAAGGCATGAGAGTAGAGGCGTTGGCGATGCGATGGAGAGTGTGTGTAGTGCGTGAGGCAGGTTCTGGCGACGCTGGGGGTGCTGGCGGGCGCCGAAGGGCACGAAGCGACGCGGCAGCGTCCAGTGACACCGGCGGAAATGCGTGTAGTGTGTGTTGCAGATACCGCCGATGCTATTTGCATGGACGGGCGCTTTCCTCGGCGTAAAGAGGCGCGGCGGTGATGGCCAGCGACATTGGCCGTCTACTACTCTCAATGGATTACAAATACGCGAAGCACGGAGCTACCACTGTGGCCCTTATGGGACAAGGTAGAATCGCCGAAGACCTGGACAATCCCCGTGGGAATGCCTCTTCGACGGGCTCTGGCCCGATGTCCCAGGATGGGAGGATGAGGGCTCGCGTATATGACGGAATTCCTGAACCACGTGGAGAGGCTATCTTAGCTGCGCCTCATCCTTCCTCCCCAAACCTGGCACACGGGTCGGCGCTTCAACATAAGGCGATCGGCGCTATATGGCAGATGGCACCGCCGCCTCGACGGTACCGGCGGGTAGATCGGTACGACAAGGACGGGCGTAATCTGATTGTCTGGGGGCTCTCAGAACGCGCCAATCTACAGGAGATCGCCTCCAAAATGAGCGGTCTTGGTCTGGTGGTCCCGGTAATGGAGTGGCAAGGCCAGCGAATGTCTCGTCACCTGGAGCTGGTCTACGAGGACGATGACAGCAGGCAGACGGCGTTGCAGCAACTCAAACATCTCAAATTCTTCGGCAGAGGGGTCAATGTGGCCCTTGGGCGCAGGTTCAGGGACAGGGAACGTGTCCGAAGGCTTATTCGCATCCATCTGCGTGGGGAAGCGGCGGTCCGGAAGGAGGAAGCTGCGACGGGATATCGCGTCTTGCCTCTGCATGAAGAATGTGTCGATGATGTGCAGGTGGTGTCTTCGGAATTGGCTGCCGATGCACCTAAGTGTGTGTCTGAGTGTGCTGATGTGCATGTGGTGCCCCTGCATTCGGCGGCCAGTGCAGTGGGGGACCAACCTGCGCAAGCACCTGCAGAGGGGGGCAGCACGAGGGCGGAAGCCAAGCGCGGCCGTCGGGTGCGGAAACGAGCCAAGAAGCACCGCTCCAAGCAGTTCGATACCGGCTTCAAGCTACTCGTCGCGAGTCACAACTGGCAGGGTAAACGGGATACGACAACGTAGGCACGGCGGAATGGGCATCATTCTACAAGCACGACGGCTGGCTAGTCATCGGGTGTTACCGGCGCTCAGGATATCTATGTGGGCAACGGCTACTTTCCCCAGGAAACGCAGGAAGAAGAGTCGTCAGAGGCGTATGCGGCCTGGCAGGCAGCTATAGCTTTTTTTGGAGCTAAAGGTCTTGTGGTCACGGTGGCGGATGCCAACGCGAAGCTCGGGCCGGCATGCAGCCAAAATGAGGAGGACATCGTCGGTCAGCACGGGGAGGTCGATGATAAGGGAGCACCGGTACGTTCGGAGAACGGCAAGAGACTCGCGGCTGTCCTCGTCGCTACGGGCCTGCGAAATCTGAGCGGCTTCTCGTGCCCAGGAAGGATCCTACTGGTGGTCCCGGCGTGAGCAGCGCGGCATGGGCACAGGCAAGCACCTCCTCGATTACATCTGCGCGTCGCCTGGCTTGGCATCTGGAGCAAAGTTCGGAGTATGCGAAGATGATCTTGATACGGACCACAAGGCAGTATGGGCCGAACTGACGTGGAGCGGCCAGCGCCGGCCAAAGCGGGCTGCGAAACCTTACAGGTCCTTTCGTGTTGATAAGCTTATTGGTGCTGGTGTCTCGGGTAATGATCACGCTGCGAAGCAAGCGCTGGATTATCTACGCGACAAGTTCCATGACGTATTCCAGCATTGCCTACAGAAGCTTGGAGTGCATCAGCTGCCTGAGCTTGACCTATCGGGTGGTGCCGACAGCCAACGGGTGGTAGATGACGTCACCGAGCGAGTGGCGCACTCCTTCCGAATGGCGGCGCACCGGGTCCTTGGCTCCAGATGTATACGACCCCGTTTCACCAACAATTGGTTCGACGGGGAGCTAAAGGAGCTCATTCAGCAGCGCCGGGAGGCCTACGCAGCATACAGGAGGGATGAATCGAATGCGGAAGCCCGTCTGAATCGGCTACGGCTCCGCAAGCAAATTCGGAAGGCAACTCGGGCCAAGAAGTCCGCCTCCTTCAAGCAAGTGCAGGAAGAAGCGGTCAAATGTCAACGCGAGCAATCCTCAAAGCGCTTTTGGCTACTCGCGAAGCGGCTTGGCGGGGCACGCAGAACGAAGGTCTCCGCGCCGGTGCAAAGGGAGGATGGCTCACTGGCGTGTACGCTGCCGGAAAAGGTCGCTCGGTGGGAGGAATTTCGGAAAAATTCGGTGAAGCCACGGGAAAATCCGGCAAGTGCGACTGTTGTGGTGGAGTGCTGTGCAGAAGCAGGCTCGCTGGAGTGGGAGGAAGCCGAAGCTAAGCGGCAGTTCCACTGGAACGATCGCTTCAGAGATGAGGTGGCCCGGGCTATGAAGGAGCACGAAGTAGGTGAAGACACTTGCGCTGGACAAGCCGTTCACGCAAGAGGAGGACAAAGTGAAGAACGAGATGCTCAAGTATGGCGGCGCCTACATCAATGGCTACTTAACGCAGTACTTCAACTGGATTCGAGAAGCCGAGAGGACTCCAAAAGCTTGGGGCAAGGGAATCATCGTCAATATCCCCAAGGGTGGGGATCCTACGGATCCTGACAACTGGAGGGATATCTCGATTATTAGTTGCCTTGGTAAGCTGTATCTGTCCTTATTAGCTACTCGTCTAACGCTCTTCGTGGATGGCCCGGATAAGCTACGTCCAGAGCAGGGAGGCTTCCGCCCGGGGCGTCGCACTACGGATCAGGTCTTTACCCTTTGGCAGAGGTTAAAGGGGCGTCAGCAGCAGAAGCGGGAGTCTTATGTCCTGTTCGTCGATCTACGCAAGGCTTTCCCGTCTGTTTGGAGAGATGGCCTATTTGAGAGGCTCTGGAAGCTGGGTGTAAGGGGCAAGTTCTGGCGCACGCTACGCAGGTGCTACGAGCAGACTTCGTCGCAAGTGCTAGTTGATGGAGCACTCACCCCCGAAGTACTGGAGGGTGTAGGGGTCCAACAGGGGTCCCCTCTCTCTCCCACACTCTTCAACGTCTTTATGGATGAGCTGTGTGATCGGCTGGCGAGTGCTCTCAAGATCACGGATGTGAAGCGGCTGAACGACATCAAGGCACTTCTATACGCGGACGACGTGGCCCTCATCGCTCACAGTCGCACCGAGCTCCAGAAGATGGTCAATGTTGTGGCCAAGTTCGCAGAAGATTACCGGCTGGAAGTCAACTTGAAGCCCGGCAAGACGGAAATCATGCCCATTTACACGTCGAGCAAGGCGAAACGACCAAGTATCAGGGAGCGAGGTGAGCCCGTGGTGTGGTTTCGCGGCCAGAAGCTTTGTGTCACCAGTCAGTACAAGTACCTGGGAGTGGTTATCACCGACGACCTGAAGTGGAAGGAGCAGGCCCTGCGGGCTACGCGTGTCACTGAAGTCGCCACCGCAGGTTGGTACTCTTTGTGGTGTGCAGGTGAGATACAAGCTAGGTATCGTCTCATGTGCTGGAATCAACTTGTGGGGGCCAAGCTGAAGTACGCCTTCGATGTCTGGCGTGCCCCCGTATCGCAGCTCACCAAGCTGGAGGCAGCAATGCTGCGCCCCATGAGGATGATTCTCGGCATCAGCCCTAACAAGCAAGTGGATTACACTCTTTATGGCGCGCTCTTTGAGTGCGGAGCGTTTGCGGCGGGCGGCGCAACTGAAGTTCTATGGACGGCTGCGTGTTCTACCGGAGAAGCGATTTCCTGTCATCGCATCTCAAGT
>WBZZ01001784.1:22500-25000 GCA_019918135.1 Paulinella micropora
CGGTTTATACTAGATTGTCGAATAGTCTCGAAACTCCATCTGCTTACTGGGTCCTCTGTAATGGAGGTGGGAGCTCGTTCTGCAAGGGGCGCTTTATGGAACGAGCCCTGGCCCCGCCTGGTACTAGGGAGGTCTTGGTATCGCCTGTATCAGTCCCTTCCGTGCAAACATCACGGCTTAGCTGGGCATCGGGTTAATACTTTACCCACAGACTTCCTTGGTTGACGAAATCAGAAGCTCCTTTTTCTGACATTAGTCGATATCTCATCTATCTATCTATCTATCTATCTATCTATCTATCTATCTATCTATCTATCTATCTATCTATCTATCTATCTATCTATCTATCTATCTATCTATCTATCTTCTATCTGTCTATCTATCTATCTATCTTCTATCTGTCTATCTATCTATCTATCTATCTATCTATCTATCTATCTATCTATCTATCTATCTATTTATCTATCTATCTATCTATCTATCTATCTATCTATCTATCTATCTATCTATCTATCTATCTATCTATCTATCTATCTATCTATCTATCTATCTATCTATCTATCTATCTATCTATCTATCTATCTATCTATCTATCTATCTATCTATCTATCTATCTATCTATCTATCTATCTATCTATCTATCTATCTATCTATCTATCCCGGGGGGATGTAAGGGGCCAGCTGCTCAGTGCTCCGGCCTAAATCCAAACACCCTATAACGACGGTTTTGTGTCCGCCATTGATCGCGCGCAGCGCAGGGCTAACAGACGACCGACTCTCGTCCGGGGACCAGGGTCGTGATGCAAAGGGTTGATGAAGTCGAGGTTGTAGAAGGTAACTCACAACGAGCGTGAACTCCCGAAACCTCGGCTTGTTCGTGTCATCATCTCCTTATGGCACACGCCTCTGGGGGAGTCTTTTCAGTGGTTGTTCCTGTACAGCTCAAGGGCTCGGCTACCTTTCGGCTTGAACTGGGCAGGCACCAACCCGAGCGGATGGTTGGTGTGCAGCTTGTGAAGTGCTGAAAGTTCCTGCCCATCTATCTAACTATCTATCTAACTATCTATCTATCTATCTATCTATCTATCTATCTATCTATCTATCTATCTATCTATCTATCTATCTATCTATCTATCTATCTATCTATCTATCTATCTATCTATCTATCTATCTATCTATCTATCTATCTATCTATCTATCTATCTATCTATCTATCTATCTATCTATCTATCTATCTATCTATCTATGTATCCACCTACCTATCTACCTACCTATCTATCTATCTACCTACCTACCTACCTACCTTCCTCCACCAATCTATTTATGTAACTATTCTATCTATTCTGTCTATCTATCTATCTATCTATCTATCTATCTATCTATCTATCTATCTATCTATCTATCTATCTATCTATCTATCTATCCACCTACCTATCTACCTACCTATCTACCTACGTATCTACCTACGTATCTACCTACCTATCTACCTACCTATCTACCTACCCAATCTATCTTTGTATCTTTCTATCTCTCTCTCTCTCTATCTATCTATCTATCTATCTATCTATCTATCTATCTATCTATCTATCTATCTATCTATCTATCTATCTATCTATCTATCTATCTATCTATCTATATCCACCTACCTACCTACCTGCCTACCTGGCTGTCTACATCAGACACAACGCAGCAGTTAGTTGCCCTGACTGCATGCGAGCCTGCTCTTCCCATTCCCACACTGCTCCACTTACGCCTCGACCTACAATGCTCACCTTTTCCATGCGCGTTTGCTCAGCAACCCTCCTCAACTTGTTTTTCGTTGGACGTGGCATACTCATGGTTTGATGTGTACGTTGCGGACGTGTCGGTGTGGCAAACACGTGCTGGCAGGCAAGTAGGCATGCTCGGGTCCAGCGCGTGTCGTGCTCTGCCGTGTGTGCTGTGTGTGGTGGCCATCTACCTGTTGGCGCCGCAGCCGCACCTGCTCAGCACGCGCACGCAGCTGCTCTTCGGCGCCCTGGCCACCTGGCTGTCGTGTCTGTCCTCGCTCTCGCCCGACGCCAAGCAGCGCAAACACGCCTCCAGGTAGCTCACGCACCCAGCGAGGAATTTACAAGCAAGGCGACAGCTGACGGCGGCAAACCTTTTTGCAGTATTTGCGGCGATTTCCCGGAAACCTGGCCGTCTTTGCTTCCTGTCTCATATGTTGGCTTCGACTAGGTGGGAGATCCTGCTCCTTTCTCTGGGAGCCTCTTTAGCAGCCTTCTTCTTCTCCCCGGTACTGTGTGTTACCCTTCCCTAGCCCCTTGCAGACAGCATTTCTTTAAACGAAGCGTTCGAAGTCATTGGTAAGGAACTAGGAACATATGCGGTGTGCTGCGCAGGGTCCGCTGGCGCGGCTGCTGCTGTCGCCGGCGCTGCTGGGCGCGGATGGCGCGGCGGTGCACCACACTCGTGCTGCCATCGGTCCATCCTCCATCCTACTCTGCTCGTCTTTGCT
>WBZZ01001784.1:30000-43917 GCA_019918135.1 Paulinella micropora
GACTCTGTGTGAGAAGGTGAAATATTAATACCAGTATGAATAAATAGTAGAGAGGTCACTTCGTTTATTTACATAATTTCGAACTCGTTGCAGGCTTGGATGCAACTTACGATCGAGAGTGAATCGTAGATTGTGAGTCTCCAGTTCTCAAACGGATAGTGTCTTTTTGTTTCAAGTTAACAATCATAAAACAGATAGTGTCGGGTTGGTGAATTCGAAAACCAAACTGATTTGGGAAGGTCAGGCGAGAATGACTGGGACGCCGGAATCATTGTAAAAAGCAGTCAAACATTGTTTTCCCGTTCACTCTTATTACCCCGGCTTGTCCGCAAATTTACTTCAAAGTAAGTGATTCACGGGCAATAGGGGGAAAAGGCAATAGAGTGGGAAAAAGGCAATAGTTGATCTTTTCTAAAAAGAACTTTGACTTGATCGTTTGAAATCATTTCTAAACCGGGAATCGAAAACTAGTTAGTGAAGTCGAAACGTCACGGCGTGCAGAGGAGAATCTCATGAACAGGTCAAAAAGAGTGACTCTCATTATCAACGGTAAGCCGGTCGTTAAGGTGTTCAGTCTGATAGCTTCCCCCCCAGACCTAACGGTTGAATTGAGTTGCGTACAGAATTAGTGATTAACGAACGAAGTATGATGTCTCGCTAAAAAAAAGTGTCAAAAGGAGAAAGAGATGTGGATGAGTCTCTTAAACCATAAGAGAGTAAAAGAATGATGCGTCTATGATTGCGCGATGCGGATGATGATCAGCTGGGGCCGGATATCCATGACTGGTCGTTAAGTTCGCAGCGATGATATCGGGGGGGCGATGTCCAGCCGTAGAAAATTAGGTGGCAGGGTATCACACAGCCGAGATGAACCAACTTGAATTTAGCATCAAATATGCCGTGCCGATATAGCCACTGAGGTGTTCAGTTTCGGTGAGAATGATCGTTGACCTGCAGGCACAAGGGTCGATCAAGGACTTACATGGACACGCCGGTCATGGCGTAATATTCTTCTACTAGGGACGATGACGGTTCAAGTGAGAAAAGCGCTGGGCGGTGGGCGGGTGAAGCAGATACGATGAGTAAAACCCACTTGAGAGTGATGGGGGTGGCTATTCCTTGGACTTTGCTTTCTTGCCTTTCTGCAAGACGTGCAACGGGAAGGTTTCGCCGGTGATGAGGGTATCTCGAAGACGCTTAAGAACCTTGGCGGGGAGCCGACCTTTGTCCTTGTTCTTCTTGAAGGACGCCACTCGATGTGACGATGAACGACTTGATCGTTGGTGATGTCGAAGAGGAGGGGCTTCCAGAAGGCTAGGGGCTTGTTCCAGCTCTGGACGGTAGCTTTGTCCTCCGTGTCTTCGTAGATGGGACGGAAGAGAGGGTTGGTGTCCGAGGTCGTACCGAGTTGGTGAACTACAAGGTCGTCTTTCTCGTTCTCCGGGTCCTCGTCTAAAACGATGCCAAGCTTAACCTGGTTGCGGTCGATGAATGCAACGACTTCACCAGTGGTGTAGTTGACAGTGTCGTCATCATAGTTGTCCACTGCGACTGAGTTAAGCGGGGCGACGCCATCGGTGGGAGCAGTGTACGGGGAGAGGTGTGAGCGGTCGATCCGCTTCAATACCTTATTGGTCTTGAGGTGGCGAAGCTTGAAGCAGTTGGAGTTGACCTGTTCCAAGATCGTGTAGGGGCCGTCGAATTGAAGGACGCATGAGGCGGGGATGCCTTGCTTTGAGGGCTTAGGGGTAGACGGTGATGGTGTCGCCAACTTTCCACTCCTTGACGGCCTTGCGGCAGCCCTTGTTCTTCTGAGCAACAGATCGGGCGCGGGAGACATCTGCGCGCGTGCTGATGTACGCCGTGACAGCGGTGCGGGCGCGGCGTAGCAGTTCGATCTGCTCTGAAGACTGAAGCGAAAGCGTGGGAGAAGCGTCGAGAGCGGCGCTTGAGGCGGAGGCGCGGGCAGTGACGATTTCCGGGGAATCGAAGAAGTCCAGTGTGCACCGGGGTTTGCGCGCTAGCATGCCCTCAAGGGCCGTTGTACCTGTAGCCGTGGACACATAGGTGTTCTAGGCGAAGGAGAGGGACGGGATGATGCTAGGCCAGTTTGATTTATCTGCCTTGGGCAGAGATTGGATCGCCGTGCGGATCGCCTTGTGACGACATTCCACGAAGCCGAGTTGATGGTGCGAGTAGGGTGCGGTGGTCAGCCAGTTGACGCCGGCCTCACTGCAGAAGCGCTTGGCCAGAGTACCTACAAACGAGCTGTGGTAGTCGGAGAAGATGGATTCCGGAAAACCAAAGATGTATGCCCATCGGTTGAAGATGATCTCAACGGTCTCTTCGGCGGAAGTGGAGATGCAGGGGACGAATTGAAGGAATCCTGAGAAGAGATCGATGATAGTCAGGATGTACTGAAAAAGAGCGCCCGGAATGCAGACGTGCATATGATCGATGCCGATGCCTTGACCTTGACTGCTGCACTTCAGCGAAGAGTAGCGGCAGTGGTTGAGGGTGAGGCGGGCGTGGACCAGTTGGCAAAAGTGGCAGTCGCGGAGGGCGGAGAGGACGTCAACGTGCATGATATCCGTTCCGTCGATACGGAACCAAATGTAGCGCTCCTTGATAAAGGGGACGAGTGTCAGCGCTTTGGCGTGGTTCTGCATCAAGTGGGCGTAGTTGATCAGAGGGCGGCGCAGCTAGTCTGGGACGTAGATCTTCAACGTTGACTGTTCGGCGTCGACGAGGACGGCGAGGCCTTGGCGGAGAGTCAACTCTGTTGGTCCAGCAGAGGCGGTGAGGACGCCGTCGGTCCAGAGAAGGGCCGTGAAGGCGTCTTGTCGTTGTGCGTCCATGATTTGCTGGCGCGTGACGCGTGGGGCGTGCGAGGTAGCGACAAGACTTAGAGGGTATATGTAGTGCTGTTCCATGCCGAGGCCAAAGACTAGCCACACTAAGTTGTCGTCAAGGAATAGGATCTTGCGACACGTCTCGACGGCCTCTTGTGGGAGGGTGTGGTCCGGGACGCAGTGGACGAGGTCTTGCGGCATGAGCAGGGCAAATGGCTTGCGAAGGGCAAACATGTCACGCGCGACGGCAGGAGAGCGTTCAGTGGCGGGGATGACAATAGCCAGGTCCCATGGGGCTTGAGTGCTTCGTAGGGTTGGGCCAGCGCGGATGATTCGGCAGGAGAGGGACTTGAGTTTCGTCTCCAAGGCGGCATGTGTGCCTTCGACAGCGAGCCAAAGAGTTGAGCTCGCTCTGGGTAGTGGAATAGTTGCGAGGAGCTGTAGGGTAGCTTCGGCTTCACCGATGAGGGTCGGGACGCCTGGGCTTATGTAAGGGACACGGGACAAACCATCCGGGAGGAGGTTTTGCTTACCGGGGAGGTATTCGACCTTGAAACGGATCGTCTGTAGGTTTTCCCTTAACGTTTCCAAGATCCATCCGACGACCACGGGGCTGCGAGCGCGCCATAACCACAAGAGTGGCAGGTGATTGGTGACGATGGTGAGCTCGTGATCGCTAGCGTCAATGTATTAGCGGCACTGCTGAACTTCGTAGATGATACCGTAGGCCTCTCGCACGTAGGTCGCCCAGCGGGTCTGCGTGTCCGTGAACTTGAAAGAGAAGTATTGGATGACAGGGGCGACGCGGTCAGGGCCAGTATGAAGGGCACCACCGATGCAGATTTGGCTGGTGTCAGTCCGAAGGCAAAGGTGACGAGAAGACTCGTACTTGGCCAGGACAGGAAGCGTAGTAAGCACGAGGAGCTTCTTCGTACATTTCCGCTCTTCCCGATTAAGGTAAGGTTGACCGGTTGGTCGGGCGTGAGTGGATTTGACCAAGTTTGTAAAAGGGGCTACGAGGCGAGAGCAGTTGGGGATATGAGCATGTATGAAGTTGGTCATACCCAGAATGGATCGAACTTCAGACACGTGGGAGGGATCAGCCATTCGGAGGATAGCGTCGATCTTCGCTGTGTCAGTAGCGATGATTTTCTTGCTACATTTCTTGCCAAGTATGATAAGTTCATGTTATCCCAGGCGGAGTTTGCGCGCCGATCAGTGGAGACCGGAAGCGTCCATGCTTGAGAATATGCCACGAACCTGGTTCAGGTGCGTTTGGAAATCGTTGCAGGCATCACCCCCCGGATAGCCTGTAAAAAGTACCTTTTCCTGGTGACAGGTGCACCAGCTTGTTTTTCAGTATTATTTGTCCGCATTGGACCTGATGCCATTTTATTCCTGGTCTGTTGCCGTTTTCCTTTTTGGCTTCACTGAGCTAATATAACGAGACATCATTCTCATCTTTTGAGGACTGTGTTTGGTTGTATTACCGACTTTTTACGAGCTATCGTTGGGGGCATTACATTTGGAGTCCACATCACTAGGGTGATTTCTTTCTGCTTTGCCACACAGGCAACAGAGTGAATTTTCACTGACCTGTCTCACACGGGGACGTCAGACGAAAACAAATACTCCAACACAGCTCCCTCATAACTCTTTCACAAAACAAATAATTTGATTGGTCTCAAGCAGGTGTCTCGTACCCTCTAGCCCAATCCATATCTGTGTGCTCACAAGGAGACATCAGATACAAACTCTCTGTCGTTCTTGCTGTTCTCACACAGACCAAGAAGAAGGAGGTGGACAGAAGAGTGAAGGAACACACACAAAACACAAACAAGCATAGGGACAGGAGCACAACACTCTGCCCTTCTAGTTTGTGCATTTATCTGCATTATCTCACACATACGTCAGAGTATTTTTGCAACTCTCTGATCGTTTTCTAAAGGTAGGTCTGAGAACCTATCCGACCGACTGTCGACTTCTCAAGGAGAGCTTTTCTAGCTTCTCTATTACTATCTGTGTGTAGGTCCAAGTGCCTCATACTAGATACAATATAGAAAAGAAGGAGGAGAAAGTAATCTGAGTAAGGAGAACAAGAAATCGGAGAAAGTCTCAAAGACTATTTTTCTCAAACAAAAACAAACATACAAACAGTGTTTCATAGAGGACAGGGAATCTCACTCTACCCTCTCTATTAGTTTCTCTCTTCACTAGTCAATCGACTGAAGGAGGAACAGAACACAAACGAACAAAAACCAAACATAGGAGCTGACACTGTCCTCCTGTTAATTACTACTACGACCTCATGTCGACAGAGACCGCCGAAGTGAGTGAATTCTCGGAGAAGAAGAAGCAGCAGGAGGAGGAGGAAGAGGACTGAATGAAGGAGGAGGAGGAGGATTGAATGAAGGAGTAGGAGGAGGAGGAGTAGAAGAGGGCTGGGATGATGAAGGAAGATATGGAGGAGACGAAGATGAAGGAGGATTTGAACAAGAAGAGACGGGAGGAGGAGGAGCATATGGTAATCCCTTACCACCTGCCTACACGGGAGGAGGAGGACGAAAAATGATCGACTTGATTCATAGTGATGGAGAGGAGATCGCAGTGGAGGAACAACAGTGGGTGCAAGACCACTATGACCTCACTAAAGAAGAGTTTGATAACAAGATGGGGGGAGAGAAGGATACCTATGTGTGGATCCCTCAGGATCAAAGAAGAGAGAAAAGTCGTGCTAAAAAGGATGTCTATATCCTATTATCAAACACAGCACAGCTCCTCGGCAAACTGGTCTCTGATCCAGAAAAGAGAAAGAAGATACAGCATATCAAGTTTGGGGACACACACACCCACCTTGAATTACTCGAGGCTATCTTTGGGGTGTACACTCAAACCCTGATTTGGGAACGTTCATACGGCCCACGATGTGAGGGTTACCTCCAGTACACACACCCAAGAGCAATAGCCAGATTCCTCGCGACTGGTCAGGAGGCAGTCGATGTAACAAAAATGAAGACCAATCTGGGTTCGAAAAACTCGAGTGGCATATTTCATTTTTTTACGATGGAAATGAAGGCCTTGGAGGAGGGGAAGGCAGAGATGGAAAAAAGCATTAAGGCAGCAGGAGAAACTCATCCTGTGATTGATGAGTTAGAGAAGACCGACAGAGTTCTGACCAAGATCAGACTGTTGATGGGTGCGTTACTGCATAAGGAGGCATGGAAGAGATGGATTCCTACCAAGGATCACTCTGTCCTTAAATCACTTAGTAACGCACCACCGGTCGCCAACAAAGCAGGTGTTGACCAATATGTGGAGAAATATAATTTTCTCAGATCTGCTTCTGAATTGGTGGCCTTTATCACTCATGCTCAAAAGCTGGTGATATCTGAGAAGAAGAAGGCGAAAGAGAAGGCGGAGTTCGAGAAGACGATGAGACTGGAAAGAATGAAAGCAAAAGTGAGTGGTGCAAAGGCACACCCTCCGACATATTTGACCCCACCAGCTCCTGCCCCACCAGCCCCTGCACCCCCGGGCTCAACTACGGTGGGTCACAAACACGGAGAAGAAGGACAGACAGAACATCATAAATGCCTTCAAGGGGAAGAAAGGAGGAGTGGCAAGTCTCATGCTATATGCCAAGACGAGCTCAGACAAAGACTCTGATGCTTCGCTTTTGAGCAAGCTCAAAGAGATCAATGCCTGCATGAAGGCTTTTCCTTGCGACGAAACGCAGGAATACGAGGCCCTTGTTACTGTTTTTGACCAATCTCTAGTCTCGGAGGGATTTGATCTGACACAGTACAAGTTTTTGAGAAAGAAGGAGGAGATTAAGAGAAACAATGCAACAGGCCTAGACGCTCAGTGTGAACTGGCGGTGGCCACACTCATTTCATATTTTCAATCTCATGGATACCAGCATCTCTGCACTGGTACTCTCATAGGATTTGAAATCTTTGAGACAGTGGCGATGAGTTTGAGGAGTGCTGTTGGCTTGGCGGCGACCCTTAGGGAGGTAGTTTCCTCCTATGGGCTATTCTATGGCCGCAAGTCGATCATCCTCTATTTCTTCTCGGCGTTACACACAGTTAACCAAAGTAAGCTTACTCAGCTCATACAACAATGCTCGATGTTTAGCTCAGTGAAGTCCAAGAACTTCCTCGAGACACACGTGTTCGAAAATACGGTTCAAAGCGTTGCTCCGTCAGCACTGTTTAAAGAAGTGATGAGTGCATGCTCAAACA
The DNA here is from genome assembly GCA_019918135.1 of Paulinella micropora. NCBI lineage: Eukaryota > Cercozoa > Imbricatea > Euglyphida > Paulinellidae > Paulinella > Paulinella micropora. The sequence continues at coordinate 37,097 of WBZZ01001784.1, forward strand.
TGGACTCGCTCACGGAGGCACATACGGCACAGGCAGGCGGTGTACCTGTTGGCGCACAAGCCACGTACACAAACAGAGTTGCCGGTTGGAAGAAACAGAGAGAGCCAGACCTGAAGACCGCATGTTGGAGGTGGTTCGCGGGCTTGCAGTGTAAGGCACAGATGGAGAACAGAGACTGCTCTTTCAATCATGATAGGCACAACCCAACAGCAAGGGCAAATTTTCTGAGCAGGACAGAAGGCAAGGAACCGGGCCTTTTCAACATGCTTCAGATTGCCGCTGCGAACGAAGGTTGGTACGCCAATATGTGTGATGATGAGGAGTTACGACAGGCGATCATTGCCTATGTGGAGAGGATGAAGGAGAAGAAGGAGGAAAGGGAGAGACAAAAGAACCTAAAGGCCTCTCAAAGAGGACGAGGAGGAGGAGCAGGAGCAGGAGGACGAGGAGGAGGAGGAGGAGGACGAGGAGGTGGAACATGGAGAGGAGCCTCGAGGTGGCAGGGAACCCCTCAGAGAGGAAGAGGAGGAGGTCGGGGATATACCCCTTATGGAGGGAGAGCTGTTCGAGCTCCAGCCCCCCCACCCAGAGGAGGAGGAGGCTCGTGGGCAAGCTCCAACCCAAATTTCGGTCGAGCTCAGGCCTACAACACTGCCTCGGAGACCGATACGTCATCCCACCCGGACACTACTCAAGGTAATCGTTTCGAGGTGGTGGAATGACTGGAGGGGGAAGAAAAGAGGAAGGAGAAGACTGTGAAGTTTAACTCTAAAGTCACAGTGCTTTCTAATGCTGTTGTGCAGAATGGGCCAACGCTTCCTCAATCTGAATACAAAGATGTGGGTACACAGAGACTGCAGCCCCAAGGTAGTCTCATACCCGTTCATACATCACGGTTACCAATGATAACTGATGCAAATAGGAAGGCGAGACTTGCGATGGAGGCGAGGAGGCCAATGGCAGACGTATCGCCTCGGCCAAGCAAACAACCACGAACAGACTCAATGTCTACGATCGCGGCGGGTGGCGAGCAAAAAGACGTGTGTACTCAAGTACCACAAGACAATGTCGCTCACATAGTAAACGCACCAGTACCGCAGAATAATAAAAATGTTAATGAGGTGAAGCAGGAGGAGAAGAAGGAGGAGTTGAAAAACTTAGAGACAAGACTCAAAAATTTGGAACGTAAAGTTCTTACAATGTTCTCGCAGCCAATGTACACAGGCCCGATGCTCTGTGTTATACGGAACTTTATTGTGAAACATTGAAGACAATATTAAAAGTTGGTAATGATACAATGGCGAATATTAATATTGTCGGCCGGAAGTTTTTAAATCGATACCGGGACTGGGTGGACGGAAATATGAAAAATTCGACTGACACTCTGAAGGGAGTGGGTAGCCGGACGGTCATCACGGGAATCATCACACTGACCTTTAAATTAAAATCCGCACGAGTATACCTCATGGACCTTTATGTCGTCCCAGTTACCACGGGTCAATATTACTATCGTATGACCAATTGGCTACGATGGGGGCTGTGATTGATTGCGCCGCACGGCGAGTGATATATGGAGTAAAAAGAGGAGAAAAGAACGATATTGATCCCTTCAACGCTACTGACTCTTATGAGGCTTATGAGCTGAGTCTAGCGACGGATCACAAAAAGATGGCAATCGCACATGAGGCACTTGAGGTGTACGTTCATCCCCATGTCGTAAGACCGGATGAGCTGTCCTGGACCGACAATTGGGAATCCCAAGTGTGCACTGTCACAGTTCCGACATGCCATTGGGACAAAAAGTCTATTGATGACTTAATCGAGAAGCGAAAGGAGGAGATTATATGTGTCGCACAAAGAAGCCCGTCGTTGGCGAGATTCGCGGAAGGAGTAGGAACAGATGTCCATATTACTAACGGATACTGTTTCCATGCGAAAGTAGGAGAAGAAAAAAGGGAGGCGTTTGTACCAAGGAGAACGGGGCGAATCCCGGATACTCCACCAGAAACTATTAAAAGTTTTATTACTGATTTCTTGGGTGACGAGCCGACGTGGCCGCGTTCACTAACTGAAGTGAAGAAATGCTTACGGACTTTATTCGAAAATAATAAGCCGTATACTATTATCCTGCCATATAACGAGAAGGCGATATGGGCGCAGGAAATAAGGGACCGGCTTATTGATCATCCTATACCGGTACCCTCTCGCAAGCAACAGCTAGTGGTGGCTTGTCGTATGGGAACTCGTGAGCAGAGCAGTGCATACAAAGCGGAAGCTCAGAGACCTCGACAAGTTGAAATTGATACCGCAAGCATTCACATGCTTTGATGGTTTTTACACCCGTAAAGCTCCTTTGCAATACGCGAGACTCATTGACATGCTGGTGGAGCTCGGTAAAGATGATGAGCCGGACACGGTCACGTATGAAAAGACGGGCCTAGATGATGTCTCGGAAGAGGACTTAGGCTTGGAGGAGGACAGAGAACCCCTCAAGCAGCATAAGCAGATGTCTGATGAAGATTTTCAAGAGGCGGCGCGGAAAATATTGGAAGAAGGAGTAGGCACGGAGAAGGAGAAGGAGCTTTTAAAAGCCAAATTAGAGGCGAACAAGGAAATTTTTGACCCTCCACATGCAGGTGGTGTCAAGCCTGAAGATTTCACTGCGGTTATTTACAAAATACCGGGTGCGGAGCCGTCACCGGCACCACGAAGGGCGAATTTGAGTATACATGAGGCGAAAATAGCGGAGGAGCTAGCAAGACAGCTTCTCAATGAGGACTTTATTGAGAGATCAACATCTCCAATAGTCTCACAACCGAGAATAGTGCCGAAGCCAGGAGGAGAATGGCGCCTGACAGTTAACTATGCTCGTGTTAACAAGGTGCTGGAGGAAGAGAGAAATCCTCTCCCGACATTAGAAGAAGGAAGGAGAGTACTGCGGAATGCAAAATTCTATTCGGTCATTGACCTTAAGAATGGCTTCTGGCAGATACCACTGGAGGAAAAGTCCAGATGGCTGACGGCGTTTGTGGTGGGTATGGAAATATACCAATGGAAAGTGCTTCCGATGGGCCTCAAGCAAGCCCCAGGACTTTTCCAGAAGGCGATGCAGAAGATGTTGAGCAGTCAGTACGATGATTTGTCTGACGGTGGCTTTATGAGAAGGCGGGGACAGAAGGCGGGAGAATATGCATTTTGCTATATCGATGACATTATCGTATACTCTAACACAATGGAGGAGCATATCGATCATTTGTCCGATATATTCAGGCGCATCGGAGCTTTTGGCCTGAAGTGCAATCTAAAGAAGTGTCAACTTGCCAAGACGAGTGACATACTTAGGGTACGAGATCTCCCATAATCGAGTCTCGATATCCAAAGAGAACAGGGAGGAGATTATGAATCGACCGATACCGAAGAACCGCACTGAATTGCACTCATTCCTTGCGATGGCGCAATACTATAGCCAGTTTATACCCGATTGGGGTGCAACACAGGCTAAAGTGGAGAAAATGATAGATTTTAGAGACTTTGAGAAGTGGGACGAAGAGGCTTTGCAAGCGTTTCATGCGCTCAAAGGTCTCATTTTTAAAGACCCGAAAGACGGAGGACTGGTGTTAACGATGCCCGACTTTACGAAACAATTCGTAGTCGATACAGACGCATCTAAGTTTGCGATTGGGGCTGTATTACAACAAGAGGATGAGGAGAAGAAATTACGCCCAATCATGTTTATTAGTAGGAAGTTGTGTGCGGCGGAGAGAAACTATTGCACAAGGCAAAGAGAGGCGTTGGCGGTAGTATGGGCCCTCAAGAGGCTCAGAGAGTATTTGTGGGGAGGACCTCAATTTACTGTCAGAACTGATCATCATAACCTGTTATGGTTGATGAATCATGAACAGACGGGACGGCTGGCGCGGTGGCAAGCGTTCTTGTCTTGTTTCGATTTTACAATGGTCCATCTACCGGGAAAGCGAAATGTGGTCGCTGATAGCCTCTCTAGGCTAGAGTTTAACTCAGAAGTATCGGCGTTGGTGTCCACGGTGGAGATGGAAGACTTGTCCACTGACAAGGTGTATGAGGTCAGCCACATTGAGGCGATGGAGATGGCGAGTGGAGTCCGATATGACCGCACAGGTCTACGGTACAGTCCACAAGGCCCGGATCACGGGATATGTTGTGAGCTACATACCCAGGAGGACGCTGAGTGGTCCTATGAGGTATATGAGAATGCGAAGGCGAACATAAGAGAGGAAGAGGAGACGCAGGAAGTTTATGCGGAGCCTCCTCAAGAGCGGAGAAGTGACCTAGACGATGACCCGGAAAGAATCGGGGTACGGCTAGAAGATGGTACTATCCATATAGCCTCGCCTACCGCATGGAGGCAACAACAGGCTCAAGATCCGGAGTTTAAAGAACTGATACAGTTATATCAGAACCCGGATGAGCTACGGATGACGAAAGCGATCAAAGATCAGATGAAGGAGATGGGATGGAGAGATGGTCTACTGTGGTACAAGGGCCTTCACGGTCGCTATGCGTCACAGCCGGACAAATGGACCCTTTGGGTACCGGAGAGTCTGAGACGATTTATATTTGTCGCAGCCCACAATTGCCCACTTTTGGCGCATCCGGGTCGACAACGAACTCATATGTTCGTAGCGAGGCGATTCTGGTGGAAGAAGATGAAGGAGGAGATAGATCAGGCGGTGGATGCATGCATCCCGTGCAAGATAAACAAAACACCACTGAAGGCAAATTTCGGCCTGATTGGCGAATTTCCTCTTCATGCGGGGATGTTTGAGTTTATACACATTGATCATGTGGGACCTTTCCCAGAATCGAAGGATGGTTACAAATACCTCCTTGCGGCTATTGACAGAGCCACCAACTATGTGTGGATCATCCCTGTCAAAGACGTTACCGGCAAGACGACGGCCGAGGCGCTGATCGATAGGATCATCTCACAGATCGGAGTACCAAGAAAGATATGTTCTGATCGAGGCTCGGACTTTAATAGCGAGGTCATCGACAAACTATCTAAGTATTACGGGATGAAATGGCAATATGTTACTGCCTATAACCCGCGAGCAAATGGGAAAATCGAGCGGGTACACAGACCCCTCAAAGCCTCGCTAAAGATGTATTGCTCGAAGAAGGAGAATCAAAGAGCATGGGTCGAGGCAGCACCATCATTTGCGTTTGCAATGAACTGTCTACCCTCTACGGCGTTAGGAGGCTCGAAGAGCTCAATCTCGCCATATCAGTTAGTATATGGGCGTGAGCCTGATATCCCGACTTCGCTCCTTCACCCAAAAGACACTTGGGCGGATGCGGATGAGTTGTTTGGGATGAGACTTAGAGTGAAGATGGAGGCGGAACAAATATCAGGGCGCATAGAGAGGCGGAGCGCCGAAAGACTGATGCTGAAGGGGTGCGACAAGCGCACTTGGATCAGATCAAGTTTCAGGTTGGGGATATTGTACTGTTGTACCATCCTCAGGTCCCGAAAGGAGTCAGCTCTAAGCTGTTCACTCACTGGAAAGGACCTTATCAGATTATGGAACAGACGGGACCTCTGAACTACAAGATCAGGGGTAGAGGGAAGGTGTAAATTGTGAATGTAAGAAGGCTGATTAAGTATGATCCCTTCTTACTGGAAGATGAATCCGTTGAGGAGGCGTTAAAACGGATGAAGGACGATTTCAAAGAGGTGCCGCCCATCCACAAGGAGGCTGGCATAGACCAAGACGATGCTTATCGGGCACCGATAGCTGAGAAGGAGGAGAGTGAGGTGGACAGCAAGGAGAAGACTGACCGCATAAGCGCGGTGGGGACTCAGTCCAAGTCTCCGCGAGAGCATAGCGGAAAGAAGGAGAAGATCACAGAGGCGCAGCTAAGGAGAGCGCGGAATGATCTTATCAACGACCAACCGAGGAAGGCGATGAGGTCGATGAGATCAAAGGACGTCCACCAGGAGGAGGAGGGGACGGACACTGACCCAAATGCGGGCAACGTTGAGATTGTCCATGAGCGATGGAAGGAAGGCGATGCGATAGCAACCATCGCATGGGTGAAAGATGCTTTCTATCTGATGAGACCAGCGGAACAACATGTCGCTGATGACACTCTCTCAGACTTATACTTGATGCGGGTCGTGGCGGTCCCACGACAAATGCGTGTCACACGGACAATCAAAATATCATCAGCCGCAAAAATAGTACAACCGATACTCCAGTTTTGGAGAAGTATGGACCCGGTTGAGGATCCAAAGGCAAGACATTATCTGCCAGTATATAAAGACGCAAAAAGTCTCGAGACATGGGATGATACAATTACTCCCAGAGGCAAGGATTACACTGCGTGGACCATTCAGACACTGCCAAGAGGATTGCTTGATGTCCCTTTTGAATTATCGTTGGGCGGAATCCCTAATAAGATCTGGGACATTCTCGAACAGTCAAAGTTCGATCTGACTTTTGTTGGTGGTCCTCCACCAGGCAAAGAAATCCGCGCCAGACGACGAAGGCAGTGACAAAGAAACTATTTTTCTTTATGCGTCTCAAATAAACTGATTGATTGCCCACGGCGTATCATGATTTGATCATGCATCATCAGTTATCAATATGAATATTAAAAAGACTCAGTGATATAACTTGGCATTCGATCGCAACATACGAGTGCGAAAGGTCGATCCACGATGATACTACACCGTATACGGGGATCGCTAGTGTATTGAGCGTTGGTGTTCCCGGGTATGACCCTTTCCAAGTCCTGGGATGATGTTCTCGAAAATGAAATGTTCTCTGAAACTTTCATTA
>WBZZ01001785.1:0-45513 GCA_019918135.1 Paulinella micropora
ATAATAATAATAATAATAATAGTGCTTCTCTGTCAATGGCTGATGCATTTCTGCACATGCGCCTCCATCGTCTCACCCGTGAGGTGAGTACGAAGAATTGACGATAAGCTCTAATGACACCCCCGCAAGGGCAGTTCCAACACTTCCAGACGGGCCGGTATGTTCAATGAAAATACTGGTCCAGAAATAGACCGGTATGTTCAATGAAAATACTGGTGGCACCGACGGGAATCGAACTGGCGACAGGGCCCAGATGGTAGAACTTGACCACTGGGCTATCACGGTGTCCAAATAATAATAATAATAATAATAATAATAATAATAATAATAATAATAATAGTGCTTCTCTGTCAATGGCTGATGCAAATCTGCACATGCGCCTTCATCGTCTCACCCGTGAGGGGAGTACGAAGAATCGACGATAGGCTCTAATGACACCCCCGCACGGGCAGTTCCAACACTTCCAGACAGACCGGTATGTTCAATGAAAATACTGGTGGCACCGACGGGAATCGAACTCGCGACAGGGCCCAGATGGTAGAACTTGACCACTGGGCTATGACGGTGAATAATAATAATAATAATAATAATAATAATAATAATAATAATAATAATAATAATATGTATGTATCGTCTGCCAATTGCTGAGCCAAAAGGCCATGTGCATCCAGTCCTCCATTCCATAAGGAAAGTCTCCACACCAATCGGTGGAATAAAGGAAGTGACGGCATAGAACATTACTCTAGGAGCTTTATACCAATCAGCCCATGGAAAGGGACCGATGGCCTATGTACTCCCTAAATAATAATAATAATAATAATATGTATGTATCGTCTGCCAATTGCTGAGCCAAAAGGCCATGTGCATCCAGTCCTCCATTCCATAAGGAAAGTCTCCACACCAATCGGTGGAATAAAGGAAGTGACGGCATAGAACATTACTCTAGGAGCTTTATACCGATCAGCCCATGGAAAGGGACCGATGGCCTATGTACTCCCTAATAATAATAATAATAATAATAATAATAATAATAAGTTCAGCGACTCTGCATATAACTTAGTCTAGTCGTACCTCAACGGTAGAGGGGCAGACCGAGTGTCAATATTACTGTAATAGGAATAAGTGGGAAGCGTAAGATGTCACTCAAGGTGGTGATATTTTCGAGCTTGAAGCAGAGCTTCATGGTACTGTACCATAATACACCATACTGAAAGTCGTTGTCCACACATAAGATATTATTCTTAAACACAACCGTGATTTTTATTGAAACTGCATAACGAAATCTGAAACGGGTAAGGTCACGTTATAGCTTAGCTGCTATCCTTTTTGCTCCTTCGAGGTGATGACGAATATGCCCATCAAACCAATCATCAGATACCTGTATCCAAAACGAGCATGTGAGCAAATGAAGGAGGGCAGATGGATTACTTGAGTGCAGGATAGTCTGTAAGCTGGATGGTTACCATCCCCGCATAAGGCAAAAACCTGAGAAGCCAGACATGAATACAGACCACAAGCTTGCTAAGAGAGAGGAGGAGAAGGGAATTCGGAACACTTACGCCTTGGCGCGTCCCATCACGTCCTTGGGCTCCAGCCAGAGCTGGCCCTGCAGCAGCAGCCAGCGAAGGCCACACACAGCGTGTAGCAGGTGTGACGTGCATTGCGGCTGCAACACAGCGCAGGCTACCTGTTGGTAGAGGCCGCGGTCATCTACGGGATTGTTGTCGCCTTTGGTCAGGATGCGCGTCCTGTTGCCCCTGCTGCAGTCACACACCCACACAGCAATGAAATAAAAAAGAAAAGAAGGAGAAAAGGGTTAGGACTGATCGGTACTCGTGATGCACTTCGATGATGCGATGGACGATGGGAATCTCTTTTCCTAAAGAGGCAGATAACCGCACTCAGCACAAGGAGCTGTGGGGGCAGCCTCAAGTACAAAACTTCTTGTCAATCAGTGAGGAACTTGGATGACCTGAAAGTTTGTACACGATGATTTCGCCCACTTCGTACTCGTGATGGCCTTGCCAGAGAAAGAGGATGTCCCCGCGGAAAAAGGCGGGCTCCATGCTGCCGCTCAGCACCACCACCACGGGGCTCTCACTGCCCGACGCCACCACCAGTCCCTAAAGCGCAGCGCCACACACTGCACACCAGCTGTAGCACGTGACTGCAGAACGAACTGCCCGACCTTCCACATCATGACAGCCGACGTGATGATCAAACCCAAATTTAGGGCTTGGTTTGCCAGCTACACACCAGAAACATTTAGTAAGTGGCTCGTGATTGTAAAGTTTCTGTAACTCGCTTCAAGGGTTTGGTGGGTTCACACATATAATATTTTCTTTATGTATGTATGTATGTATGTATGTATATGTATGTATGTATGTCCATGTATGTATGTCTATGTATGCATATGTATATGTATATGTATGTATGATATGTATGTATGTATGTATGTATGATGTATGTATGTATGTATGTATGTATGTATGCATGCATGTATGTATGTATCATGCATGTATGTATGTATGTATGTATGTATGTATGTATGTTTTAAGATGAATGAATGAAAGCATGAATGTATGTATGCATGTGTGTATGTATGTATGTATGTATGTATGAATGTATGATGCATGTATGTATGTATATATTATGTGTGTATGTGTATGTATGTACGTATGTATGTATGTATGTATGTATGCATGCATGTATGTTTGTTATGTATGTTATGTATGTTATGTATGTGTATGTATGTATGTGCGTATGTATGTATGTATGTATGTTTGTATGTATGTATGTATGTATGTACATATGTATGTATGTCTTGTTCCGTGCTTGAATGCATTGTATAGGTATGCATGTACGCACCACGCACATGCATACACACACACACACACACACACACACACACACACACACACACACGCACACGCGCGCACACACACACACACACACACACACTTTGCATGCATGCACCCACACGAATCCCACATTCCCAATCACACGCACACACAACACACCTGCAGCAAACATGTATACACAGAAACATACGTACATGCATTGACTGTGTGTTCGTGAGTCTGTTCTGTGTTTGTGTGTCCACTGCTTGGTGTGTGTATGTCCACTGCTTGGTGTGTGTATGTCCACTGCTTGGTGTGTGTATGTGTGTGTAGTGTAGCGCAGTGTAGTGTAGTGTAGTGTAGTGTAGTGTAGTGTAGTGTAGACTGCACTACACTACACTACACTACACTACAGTACACTACACTACAGTACACTACACTACACTACACTACACTACTTTATTTAATAACCAAATGCTTAACCAGAAAACATGAAAGATCAAAGGACCGATCGTTCGACCCTCGCTCCCTTTCTTGCAAGAAGACAATCGTATGCCTTTTGTGAGAATTGCTGTGCTCGTTTACACTACACTATACTACACTACACTACATGTAGTGCAGTGTAGTGTAGTTTAGGTGCAGTACTGCAGTGTGGTGTAGTGTCAATATTGTGTTGCATTTTACCTACATATTACTAAAAGGCTTTAATATAAGAACGTCATTGACAAAAGCAAAAGAATAAGACAGTAAAACCTGTCTTCTGTCCATTCCACGCACGGTCTGGTACATCTCCGTAATACCGAGGGCTTCCAGTAATTGAGCCTGAAAGGCAGGGTATGGGAAGGGGGAAATTTTTATCGAATATTTCTCCCGGGAAAAGTCGAGTAAGTCGGCATTCATATTTGTATTTCTTACCGCCATGTTGTCGTGACTCTGACACTTATCTTTTTTACTCTATCAATGCCGAATATCTGTGGGGTAATGGCGATTTTTTACAAAGGGCCGCCAAGGCCAGGCGTCCCGCCTGAAAAACAAAAATGAAATTTGTACAAGAATGTTTGTATTTTTTTTTCGAGGAAGAATTTGTTTGTGTGAAGACATGTATGGACTTGGTTTCAAAATTTGCTTGTATCGTCGCTGTTTCTCAACTGCTGAGTTAGGAAGGATGGATTATTGAGGCTGAGAAAGTCGTTATACCTTCAGTGGGAGCTATAACTGCCAGTTCGACTAGTATGGAAGAGAGCGCTTTAGATTCACAACCTGGTTGGGTGCGCTCCCAGGCTAGGGTCAATACTCCTTCCAGTTAAATTCCCCTTTCTTGTGGACCTATGAGTTGGCTCAATCTTTTTTTACTCTTTGATTACAGGCCTTTGCAGGTTGGCTCAATGCGCATCTAACGGACGGTGGCTTTATTCATAGCTCCAATTTTATAAACCTAATGTTAATGTAGATGAAAAAGTGCGCCTCTCGCACCTGAATGAGGACCTTGCTAGTGGTCTCCTCTAGACTTACTGCACTCCTTTTCTATCTTTTCTTCTTGGGTCGTTATTCGTTCCTGCTCTCTTGCCATTTGCTTGCATACTATGTTGCCTGATGGGATTCTGTGTGCAGGCGTGGTGCTGCATAGTCTGCTCAGGAGCATGGAACCGGTCTGTCTTCGTGTACGTTGCAAGCAACAGACTTTTTGCTCCTCACAGAAATACTTCACGGCCAAGTGCAACGTCCCTTCCAACAAGTTCAAAAAGTCTCTCCTTCTTCTGGACGGATCAGTTCATTTCACCATGTGATTTCGTTTGGCTGTAATATGTACATTTGAGTGTGGTTTCCAGAATTGTGATTCTCATTTGTGTATGATGCGAATTTTTGCAGGATCGAGAATTTCCAGACGCTTCTGGAGTTTCTGAAGACCAAGCAGACGATTCGTGTGGAACTGGACCCTTACAGTCAGCTGCACAGAGCATGCATCTGGCTAATAGTTTGCATAAACATCCTTTCTGTTTTGTGTGTTTTTTTTCCCTCTGATGAAGAGTTTGCATCAACATGAAACCACATACTTTCTGTGTTGTATATGTTTTCGTCTCCTTCGAACAATGCACCTCTCCTCTATTTGGAAATCTGTTCTGCGTGATGTGGCAGCGCTGGTGGATCCTCAAGTGAACCTCAAGTCCTTACTCGCCCTTTGCTACCAACTTATCGTCTGGTACACGAATGCCCAATACGTGCTTTCAGCCAACGCAGCACATTCACCAGTATGTAGATGCATGCCTTGCGTGCAATAGCTACTCGGTGTCACCTAGCCAATCCGCACCCCCTACCCCTGTCAAGCAAGGTGCCTTCTGCGCCTCTCTTCCCCCCCCCCCCCCCCCCCCCCACCCCTTCCTTTCCCCCTTCCTGACCATTCCACAGGCAGCAAAAAAAAAATTCGCAGTAGATAGCAGGAACAAAATGCTATAGATGGCAAACAGGCAGGTGCGCAACAAGAACTATGAGAGAGAGAGAGCGAGAGCGAGAGAGAGAGGGAGAGAGAGAGAGAGCGAGAGAGAGAGAAGAGAGAGAGAGAGAGAGGAGGAGGAGGAGGAGGAGGAGGAGGAGGAGGAGAAGAAGAAGAAGAAGAAGAAGAAGAAGGAGAAGAGAAAGAAGAAGAAGAAGAAGAAGAAGGAAGAAGAAAGAAGAAAGAAGAAAGAAGCAAGCAAGCAAGGGAGCAAGGGAGCAAGCAAGCAAGGGAGCAAGGGAGCAAGGAAGCAAGGGAGCAAGAAAGCAAGGAAAGGAAGGAAAGGAAGGAAAAGAAGAAGAAGAAGAAGAAGAAGAAGAAGAAGAAGAAAGAAAAAAAGAGTTTTTTCGTGTATGTGTCCCGGAAGGGAGGGGTTGGTCCGCTGTGTCATGCTCCCGTGCCTGCATGCTTGTCAGGAGGATCCAAGAATTCCAGGAAGAAGAAAAAAAGGAAGTCGAAGAAGAAGCTGGTGAGAGTGTTCGATGCACCAGTTCAGTTTTTCTTGTGTGTCGCCTCAATCTGTGTGCATTTGTCGGCAGGATGGCAAAGAAGCACTGTTGGCTTGGGTCTCTGATAAAGCAGGGGTAGCAACCACTGTCTGGTCTTGTTCTCATTTTGTCTTTGCCTGATTCAGCAAAACGTAACAGACTTCGAGCATGCGTAAGTTCTGCTCCCTGTGTATGTCCAAAAACTACACGGCATGCTCTCTGCCTTATCTGTTGCTGGGACCTGCAGCTGGAGCGACGGGTTGCTGTTTTGCGACTTGGTGCACGCTCTGGTCCCGGAGGCGGATGTGAAGCGCTTCAAGCCGGTCCGCACGCCCCGCCTCTGCCCACCCCTGCGCCCCCTCGTGTGCCGTTGCGAGTCTGTGATCCTGCTTGGTGTTGCGAGCGTGGAGGGCGGATCGGTGTTTCAGTCAATGAGACCGCCGTAGTTTGTTGATGTTCGCGCAGAAAGCCAAGGAGGTGAAAGCCAACTGTCTACACGCCTTCCAGTTGGCCGAGGTATGTGTCTAGTTGTTTCTTTTTTTCTCTTATTGATTGGTCTGTCTGCAGAGGCACTTGGGCGTCCCCCAGGTCGGTATCCTGTATGCGCGGCCCTGCGGGCCGTGTGGCACGGGCACGGCTTGCTGTGTGTGCTTGCTAGCTGCTGGACGCGGACCTTATCGCAGAGGTCCCCTGCTCCGCCTCATCCTTCACGCCCCTCTTATCTCTCCTTACTTTTCTCTCTTACTGCTTCGTGCTTTCCGAGTCAATTGTCCTTTCCTTTTACGTGTGCTTCCTGAATCTCTTCACTCGTTATTGGCTTTATTGTCTCAACGGTGTTGGTTGGAAATGCTGGTTGTGTTGACATGTTCGCTGTCCTGTTGTCTTGTCAAGGGCGTAGTGGATGACCAGAGCATCCACGCTTACGTCTCCCTGCTCCAACGCTTCGCCACGGTCTGTCGCTGCTCTCTCCGCTTTCCAAACCGATGCCCTTGGGTGTCTCTGACAGGGCGACAAGAGATGTGAGCCCTCTTTCCTCTTGTTGCCTGTGCTGTGCTGACGTGCGTTGGCGGCTAGGCAAGTCGCCCGCCTCGAAGGATGCTCCGACCAGCCCGCCTCGCGGAGCTTCCCGCGTTTCTCTGCCCGAGGGCACTCCGGTGCAGGTCGCCCCTTATCCTTTCCCTCTCCTCCTGCGCCTCCGCTGCCATGCTCTATGTTTTTTTCTTGGCTGCCGGCCATGCGGCACCCAAAGCCTTGCCCCGGCATGTATACCGACAGCCCTGCCCTGGCCTGTGCAGATCCATGGCTACGTCAAACCCGTCATCTGGTCAGCCACTTGCCACACCACAGACGCCTGACTTTCTTTTCCCTTCTTTTTTGATCGAAATCGCAGGCAAGCCGACTTCTCTTATCGCGTGGATGGTAACAAACCTTTTGCCTTTCCCCAACTGGAAGTCTCTGCTGCCCGTAGCGTATCTGTTGTGCTTTTCTTTTGCTTTTGCGCTTGGGAATTTGTACATGGGGTGTTTTCCAAATGTTGGTGTGGATGGTTTTCTGTGGCCTCAAGGCTGGAAGAAGCTTTCTCTCCACTTCTCTTGCCGGTACGGCTGTCCTGCAGTTGGCCCCTGCCTGCTGTTGAGAAATACCTCATGCCTCCTGTGCCCACCCAGAACGCTTGCTTTCCTTTCTCTCTCTCTCTCTCTCTCTCTATCTATCTCTCTCTCTCTCTCTCTCTCTCTCTCTTTGTCTGTCTGTCTGTCTAACCATCTAATATCTCTCCCTTTTCTTGTCGATAAAAGTATTAGTTGCTGTCGACGGTGCTGACTCATGATCTGTTGCTGTGCAGCTCATTCTCCAACCAGTCGCAACTGGTACAGTAACTTCTTGGCCTTTGCCCACTCGAGCATTTTTGTCTCTGCCTGCATGCACGTGCTGTTTCCAGGGCCAGAGCGATCCTTTGCTTGCCGTGTTTGAGAGAGCCGACCTGGTCGATGCTGTACTTGCTGCCGCTGTTGGCTGAGTCTTGTTGCTGCTTGCCAGAGCTTGGAGGCCATCTATGACGTGCCCTTGACGGGCCAGGGGTAACTGGCGTGCAATTCCCCTCTCATTGGCGCGTCGATGCCACGCTGCTGCTGTATGCTGACGTTGCATGAATGTGCAGGTGGCGGCTGGTGGGCGAGACCGAGTGGCTCAAGTAAGGCCGCCTCGCCTCTCTGCCGCCCGCCCTCCAGTCCACGCACACGTCTGCCTGCCCTGGCTTGCGTGCTTGTCTGTGCCCTAGGGGCGACAACGAGGTCAAGTTTCAGGTGAGAGCGCCGCCTCTCCTGCACAGCCTTAACTTTGTCTGCGTGCAATGCAGAAACCGGTGTCTCTCTTCTACAATTCACATCAAGGTGCACTACGGCGTGTGAGGAGTGGGCATGTATGAACTGGATTTCGGTAGCGGGCGACGTCGAATACAAATGCGCGCTGTATGACGTTCAGAAGCAACAAGTAGAGGTACCTGCAGCCTCTCTTTTGTTTTTCTTGCACTCCATATGTCATTCGTATCTTAAACGCAAGTCTCGATCGTCCTTGTCTGGACCTTGTCAGGACGCGGATGCGGTCGGGTACGCCTTCGTGAGCCTATCGTCTTTGATCAGTGCTTGCGGTCTCGCGCTGGATCCAGCACACTTGTCCTACGTGTGTGCTGTGGATGATTGCCAGTGAGTGGGCAGTCGGTTACGTTTCCTCTGCTGGCCATGCAAGACCAGAGCGACACTGGGTCAGAAGTCACCATCCAAGGCACGGGTCAGTTCAGTTCACGTGCGGAGCATGCGGCTCACGGCTCTCCTACTGCTGCTGTGCACAGCCCAGAACGTGGAGGCGCCGGCAGTTATCACTCCGCTGGCGCAGCTGGCCAGCCAGTTTCAGAGCAAGTTCGGCTCGGGCGGCGGCACGGGCGTGGAGTGGCTGGCTGCCATCGGTTCACTGCAACGCCCGGAGCTCTGCAGGTCCGCCCCGCGCACGTTGCCTGCGCCACCACCACTGCCTGTGGCTACTGCAGCTTTGCTCATTCTCCTGCGCTGAACATGAAAGAAGGTCATATTTCACCCTATAGCTTGCGCTTTGTGCTATGCTGAGTCTGTCGTGCAGTGTCAGCGGAGGTGGCTACCGCTCTGGACCATACCACCCACCTCCTCCAGGTCCGTACCCACCGCTTCACATGCAGATGCGTTCACATGTTACCACATAAAACACATGCGCAGTCAATAACCTGTAGGCAAGGCAGCGTGTGTCGTATGGAGTTTGCACGGCGCCTCGCCGTCTGCTCATCGTACAGGAGGAGATCGCAAGACTCAAGCGCGACATTGCACTTGTGAAAGGAGGGCAGGCTGAGTGACGCGGTGGGAAAACAGGCTCGAAGAGTGAGCAAGAAAATTCCCATTATTAATAGTAATTGTCCCTGGAATGGTAAAAGATTTCTTCACCTGCACCATATTTCGTGCCTATTGTGCTGATTGCCATTCACATGTGCTCGATTTATTAATAATTCGCAGTCAAAATAATTCAACCTATCTGACCTGGCTGACCATCGAAACCAAAAGTGGCATCGGGATCGGGCAAGCGAAGAGACTGCATCAAGATCGAGCATGATTATATACTATTTAATATAAATACCGGTAATAGTATTAATATATGATACTATATATTGGCACAACCAAGTCCTCTTGGCTTGGATGATCCCGCCCGCACTAGCAAAATTAATAGTATCGGCCCAACCCAGGACTAGCAGGAGTCCTCTTGGCTTGGATGATCCCGCCACTTGCGCCAGTTATCACAGCCGCCGCCGAGGCAGATGATTGCGGGAACCGGCAGGTTCAGATCATCATGGAGCAGAGAATCTGAACGTCACGAGTCCAAACGGCAAAGAAACTTATGATATATATTAGTAGAAGCAGATGATAACTGTCTTGCTGGGATAGCTCTCAGCATGAATATATGCGGCCTGGTTTGTAATCATGTTTAGCCGCCTCAGAACTGTCGTTGCGGACTTGGAAAAAAATCGACATGCTTTTCACCTACTCTAGCGGCACGACCCACTTCCGACTCTTTGAGCAACGTGACTCAGCATGCTCATTGAGAGAAGCCTTTACCGACTCCTTTCAGAATCCACCGGTCCTGTCTCACACAACTATTAATACACAAGTAAGGGAAGGCAATTTAATAAAGAGAATTCTGACAACTACAGTACAACACGTCACAAAACTAAGATAAGTGTAACGGAACATTCAAATAAGAAAGAGGGAAAATATAATAACTGTGTCCCTACTTATCTAGCCTCGGAAATTTCTACTAAGACTGATTAAGTTAATACAATACTGCCACTAGAGTGGCAAAGTATAGTGTCCACTGTATCACTAAAGTGGAATTAGTACTGTCCGTCCCGGCCTTATGACAAATCAAACTACCCTAGTAACGGTAGCTCCGGGTAACGTCGGAAATGAAAAAGAAATAACGCTCCCCCTTAGTTATTGTATTTGTCATAACTATGTCACTATACTCTAGTCTAACATCCTGGAAAAAAAACTTTCAAAAAAAATTTTCGAGCGCTTCCCGTAAGGGGTATCAAAAGTCCAGAAAAATTATATATATAAATATGGTAGAGGTGTGAAAAACAAGTGAAAAGAAAGAAAGCGATCAGTTCTTTGCGCAGAAATAAAGTTCTCCAGTGGCCACCCCACCCGAGTCCGGCCGCGCTGCGGGATCCTCGCCACCAGCGGCCACGATCCCACGATCCGATCGCCACGCGCGTCCAGCTCAACACCTATAGGAGAGGACACTCGCACAAAAGAGAACACAAAGAAAAACAAAACACAAAACATCGGTGAAACACCCATAATTATTCCGGGGATTCCGGAATGATGACAGTGAATTTGTTCAATAAGTATACGAACTGCTCACGAGGTAACGGTTTAGTAAGCAAATCACCAGGCGCCTCCTGACGAGCGACGCCTTTGGCAAGTCCTTCAGAGTACAACACCCGGCGTTGGCCCAGGACTTCGACGCCAGTACCAGGGCACGCCCTGTGGCAGGGGGGCGTCGGGCGGAGCAAAGTGGTGTGCGAGGACGTACTCCGACCCGAGGAGCACGGCGGGCGGAGCGTAGGTCCAGATATCAGAGTGCTTACAGCCGCGCAAACTAGCACTTGCTGCCCCCAGCGCAGCAAGGTGCACCACCACTGGCAAGCGCTGTCCCCTGGCGTTCGTCAGACATGGCCTGCAGCGCGGCCTGCAGCCCTGGGAACGCGTGGCATGCGACATAGGGACGGCCGGCTTCGGGGCAGACCAGGTCCAATATGTCCCGGATGTCCTGCTCGTACTGGTACGTCCGGCCCTGGTACAGAGCCCTGTCCGCCAGGCCAAAGCCGGGCAGCAGGCGCAACGCCGTGGCGGTGGCCGCCTCTCTGGGCCGCGGCCCCGGCCAGTGCACCGGCACATAGCAGCAGCCCAGGTCGCTTAGCGAGCGCGTGACCAACTCTTGCCACGCCTGTGGCAGCCGCAAGGTCGCCGGCCGCAGGGCCTTCAGCAGCGCCTGCAGTACGTAGAGCCAGGAGACGTGGGAGACTACGCTGTAGCCGCCCGCCTTGAGCCACTCGAGCGCCTTGGTAAGCCTGGGCCTGAAAACATTCAACGTGCGCAGGCGCAAGGAGTCGGAACGGCCCGGTGGCCGCTTGGGCTCCGCGGACCAGTTGCTGAGCAGTGCCAGCGCTAGCGCCAGGCTGTACAGGCACAGCCAGCGGTCCGTAACCTTGCGCAGCCGCGCCAGTTCGTTCTCGGCGCCGGGCTGGCGCAGCACTGGTTCTTCCCCACGGCGGGCGCGCCCCTGGTCATGATCGACCTCCCCGGGCGCGCCGGCCGACGAGGCCCGCAGGGCGACCACTTCTTCTTGCTTGTTCTTGGCCAGCGCGCACTGTGTCGCTAGGCGTAGCGCGTAGCCCAGGGTCTCTGAGCCTAGGAAGCCGCCTGTCAAAAATGCCTCCGGGACCACCGAGGCAAAGACCTGGAGTGGGCGGGGGTCGGGGGCGGGGATGCCAGCGGCCTGTGACCAGGCGGCGCAGCGCAGTGCCCCCCAGTACACTACACGAAGGGGTCGGCCGAAGCTGCCCAGCGACCCGGCGTAGCTCTTGCGGTAGACGCGTGCGCCAAGGCGTGCGCCCCAACACCAGCGTCACGGGCGCCAGGGCTTCGGAGGCAGCCAGCAGCAGGGCGTCCAGCCACTCAAACGTGAGCCCCAACGCGGTGGCAGGCTTACCAGGGGGGAGCGAATCCAGAGAGCGCAGCAGTCCTTGCCAGGCCGGGTACCACGGTGCACCCGCCCAGCGTTCCAGGGGTAGCTTCCTGGCTAAGTCGCGCACGGCGGCCTCCGTCGTCGGGGGCGCGGGGTCCTCGTGCGCGGCCAGGCCCTGCAGCAGCGCGCGCAGAACAGAGTCCCAGCCCGCGCCCACGTCAATCGCCCCCTGGCCCTCGAAGATAGAGGGGGCCTTGAGCTCGCGGCCCGACTTCCATCTGCTCGAGTTCCAGTCGCTGCCGCCCGACCGCCGTTGCTTAGTGTTGTTAGGCAACGACGAGTTCGCGCATCGACGGTACCGGTGCGAGCTCGGGCGCGTGCTCAAGATTAGCACGGCGCTGGGCGCCAACCCTAACTTCCGTGATCTGCCGGTCGTGTATATCCGCTTCAACCCGCACTGGTTCGAGGTGGACAGCGTGCTGCACGACCCGCCGCTGGCGGCCAGATTCGAGCGTCTGCAGCGGTTGTTGGTGGACCTACAGGGCGGGCGCGTCCCGGAGGTCGCAGGTCGCCCGGGCCTGTCCCTGATTTATCTGTACTACGACAGGCAGACACGGTCTGGAGCACAGCCGTGGCAGCGGCTGGCTGGATTGTACGAGGCTGGCGAGGACACAGAGGATGGCAATTCGGAAGTGGCGTTAGCTTTGCGTGGCTGTGTCGTCCTAGTAGAATAAGCTTTTTACTCCGCACAAAATTCGAGTCTTTTTAAATAAAGAAATATGTATTCATGGCAGCAGCTAACAATGGAGGCCCTGCCCCACGACAACAGAAAGCAATAGTAAAAAATGGACAACCTTTGCTTTACCGACGCTGCCGTGGCGTCCTGTTCGCCGCTGCCGGGGCCCCCGGGCCTCCTGCAGAGCATACCATGCATAGGTATACGTCGGGCTGTCCGAGCCATACCATGGCCGGACGCTCACGGCGGGTCTTGCCTGTGCAAAACCCTCCATTCTCTCCCCCTCTCTCCTCTCCTCAGGGGGCTGTGCGCGGGGTTCCCGGCCGGCCGCTAGTCAGTGAACTGCGTGGAGTGACAAGTAAAGTCGAAAACGAATCTTGTTTATTAAAGTACAATTTTACAGAGAGAGATCAAGAGAGCTAGTTCCTTGTTGGCTCTAGCTAGCTACTTCAGTCGGTCGCCGGGAGGCTCTTGGGCACAGGCAGGCGGAGCACGTAGCTGCCCGGCTGCTGGAGCTCGTTTTTGGCGCCGGCCCTCAGCTGTTCGCCGTAGTGCCAGAAGCGGCGCATGTCCTCGTGCAGGCGGTGCACATCAGCGTGGAGGCGGCCGCCGCTGACGACTTCAGCGGCCATGCACTGTTGGTACCTCTGCTGGGCGGCCGCCGCCACCGTCAGCACGCCGAGCACCCAAGTGACGAAGGCAGTGTCTTGTTCAGTGGGATCCGGCCTGTACTGCTCCACCCGCGTGGCCAGGGAAGCAGGTGTAGCGCGGGGCCGGGCCAGGCGTCTGACGTAGCCGCCTTTCGTCTTGAGTAGCGCTTGTAGGCCGGTGCTGATCTGCACCCCCAGGTGGCTCCACCGGTGGATGTCCTCCCGGAGTTCGCGGGTGCTGGGATTGCGCGGGCGCGGGAGCAGGCGCAGGTCGCGTGTCCCGAGGGCTTGTGAGACCTGGTCCAGGGCCAAGACAGCGGCGTACAGGACGCTGGCGTTCTCCTCGGCCGGCGCAGAGGCAGGCGGCGGCTGCTGTGGCGGGTGCTGGTCGTCGGTGGTGTCCATGGCCGGGTGGGCGGGGTCGTACTCGGCGTCGGCGGGAGCGCTGGCTGGCGGCACCTGGGTCTGGGGAGCCGTGTAGGGGGTGAGGGCTAGCATAGTAGGCGCAGTGGCTGTGTCTGGGGGCTTGGCTCGCAGAGCAAAAATGTGAGGAGAGCCAGGGGGGGAGAAAGGCGCTGCCTGTGCCGCGGTACAGAGCGCGCGCGCGGCCTAATCACGGGCGCGCCCCCCCCCAGCCGGCGCGGGCGCACGCCACGCACGCGCGTGACGCGGGTTGTGCCGGCGCGCGCGGGTCCCCCCCCCGGTACGCGGGTGCCCGCCACGCGCACGCCCGTCGCAGAATGTGCAGCCGGAAGGGGGGCCAGGGCGCGCGCACCCCCCCCCCCCCCCCGCGTGCCGCGACAGCGCGCGGCGTCCGGGCGTAGCAGGCGCCCCGCGCGCCCGCACGCGGTCCCCTGCGTGTGCAGGGTGGGCCGGGGCGCCCACGGCCCGCCTGGCGTGCCCGCCGGCGCCGTCGCGCGCCTGGCGGGCGCCCGGGTCAACTTTTCTTGGCCCAATCTCCCCACGAAGGTCACCTCACAAAGTCCAGCTACTCAGACACCCAGGACACCTCACCAAGCTCACGTTCTCACCCACCCACCCATCCACCCCCAGGCCACACCCAAGCAGCCCGCTCACTGTTATCGTCAGCTCCCTGCCCCCTGGCTTCGCTTTTCTTTGACTGGTTCTGTCTTGCACGGACTGTGGTCTCTCTGCCCCCAGGATATTGCGTTTCTGTGCTGTTGTCTGGGTAGCACTATGTCGAGCCAGCCCAAGCGGTCCCTGAGCCAGGAAGTCGGCCGCCCCGCCAAACGACGGCGCCACGGCGCTCGCTCCCTTACGCGCTGGGTCAAGTACATCCAGCAATACCTCGAGGAGGATCGCCCTACGCAACGCCTCGTGCTGTTCCAGCGGCTGCTCACCACCTTTTTCAGGCACTTTCTGTACAAGCGCCTGATCCGGGCGCTGATAGTCCGGCCCGTGCTCGTGTCTTGTACGGACTGCAGAACACCGACCTGCTAGCCAAGCTCGCGGATCCCAACTTGCTGTTTCAAAACGAAGCCAAGGAGCAAGGGCTGAGTTACTGTGACCGTACCTCGTTCCGCGAAACCAAGGCACTCCTGGTGTGGTTCGATGAAATACTGCAAGGTTGTGCTGAGGTGCTCGAAAAACAGTGCGTAGTGCAGGAGCCAGGACCAGAAGGTCCTGAGCCGCCCTACTTTGTCTGGGACGATTTGGACCCGGAGAATTTTCTGGCGGTGTGGGAGGACCAAGCCTCGGACTAGCCGGCGGTCAGCTCGGTGGCCAAAAAAAAGAAAAGCTGTTCTTGGCC
Source organism: Paulinella micropora (assembly GCA_019918135.1). Lineage (NCBI taxonomy): Eukaryota > Cercozoa > Imbricatea > Euglyphida > Paulinellidae > Paulinella > Paulinella micropora. The sequence goes on from WBZZ01001785.1 coordinate 15,244, forward strand.
AGACTGCTTCTTCATTAAAAAAAGATGGTTGCTCTCGCTTATACTTTACGCGGCAGAACGCACCGGCTAAGTTTTAATGGCTAGGTACAGTTGGCGCCGGGGGGGGGGGGGGGGGGCACGGGGCTCTACTCGCTCACACACGCACCTGCCTACCTACAGGGGGGCTGTTTTTCCGCCGCCCGTCCATCACTCTTCTCTCTCTCTCTCTCTCTCTCTCTCTTTCTCTCTTTCTCTCTCTCTTCTCTCTTTCTCTCTCTTTCTCTCCGGCCCTCCCGCTCCGTGCCCCCCGGCTGCACCGCTGCTGCAGGGCGGCGGCAGGGAGGGGCGCTTACTGGAAGCGGAAGGCTGTGTGCGTGGCATGCACGGGCACTCCCCCCTGAGGGGGCGGCTGCATCTGCCTCGCCAGGGTAGTGAGCGCTACCACCGCGTACCGACAGTTGCATTTTCGCAGGATGCTCTCGAGGCTGTCCGGGCCCGTCAACGTGTGCTGCTCCTTCTCTAGCAGGGCCAACAGATCCGGGTTCTGCTCCTCGCTGTGGATGTTGGGGCAGCAGAAGATGCAGGCAGTGCCCTCTTGTACGCACAGCAAGAAGAGCGCGTACACAAAGAGCGCTAGGCCCAGGGTGGCCGCCGCCACGAACAGGATTTTGTAGCCGACGCAGTGGTAGTTGTCAATCAAGGCGAACTGCAGCCAGTGGTGGTTTTTGCTTCCTCCCGCGTACTGACAGGCCAGGCCCGCCATAAAGACCAGGTCGGAAATCACACCAATGTTTTTCTCGTGCATCACCGTCAGGTACGCTGACTTGCGCGACTGTGCATACCAACCCGGGAAGACGTTGCCCCATCTGCTGACTAGGCCTTGTGCATTGAAGGCGTTGCCTCCTTTGGACTTCATCACCTCTAGCAAGGGGACCGCGTCTCGGTCGGAGCCAAAGACCCAGAGCTCATAGGGTATGAAGAACATGTACACCAAGGAGGAGGCCACCATGGCGGTCACCCCCAGCAGACGGACGGTCGCCACCACGTTCTGAGCCTCCGGGAGCCAGCTGTACATGATGCCGTAGATGGCCGAGATGGCTAGGTGCGCTAGGCCCTTGTATATCATAAACGCGTCGCGCCCGATGGACTGCAGGGCGCGGGCCACCATCAGGACACTCCAGTCCACCAGGACGAGCCCGAGGATGGCGTACAAGGAGAACACTGTGTTCGGAGTGCCCTTGGGCCCCCAGCGCAGCATGCCCGCGGGGAGGCCGATGCCGCTCAGGTAGATGGACAAAAAGGTGATGGACGCCAGGAACAGCAGGCAGCCCCCTACCGCTTCCTCGGTCTGGTACGTCGTAATAATGCCGTAGGATCTTTTCTTCCCTGGAGCTCCTGGCCCAGGCGAGCGCCGCGCGGCCGCTGCACAGGCGCAGGCCGTACACCACCAGCAGAATGGTGAGGTGACGAAGCTGGTGTAATGTTCAAAGCTGGACAGGGACTCGAAGCCCAGCAGCGACGCTTGTTCGTGGCCAAAATTCAAAGACTCTACCAGGCCGTTGCAGGTAGCTACGCCCACGGCCTGCAGCTGTGCCCGCGCGGAGCACGACAGGCAAGTGTCGGCCGCGAGCAGTGCGTTGGCCGGGAGGACAGTGCCATTCCAGGCTCCGAGTATGCTGTCTTCATGACGGGGGGGGGGGGGGGGAAGGGGAGTCGTGTACGTCCGGGCTCGCCAGCCGCTGGCGGGGTTTTCTTTTTCAGAGCTCTGCTTCCCTGGCTCTCTCTTTACCTAGGTAGGTAAGAGGAGGCCAGCCCGGGGCCCAGGCGACGAGGAGGCAGGGGAGGGACGGGAAGGGAACGCGCGGGAGGAAGGGGTGAGGAGGGGGCCACAGAGCGGAGGGGGTGTGGACTAGGCGGGGGAGGGGGAGGGGGCGGCTGGGGGGAGGGGGGCCCCTCCCTCCCCGGCGAGGAGGGGCGGCGCCCCCGGCGAGGAGGGGCGCCGGGCCTCCCCCGAGGCCCCGCGCCACAAGCAGCCCGGCGTAGGATCGGCCCCGGTGCCTCCCGACCTCGCTGCCGCCGGAGGTAGGAGTTCGTGGACACCCCAGGCCATGGAGCCGGTGCAGTGTTATGCGATGCTGTATGGCTCGGCGGTGGAGACGGACCCGGAGCCCCTGCCCGCCCTCGCTGCTCCCGCAGAGGCGCGCGGCCCGGAGTACCCCCAGTCGTGCCCCGCGCCGCCACCGCCCGACCGGGTCTCGCTGAAGCGCGGGCAGTACGGCGCCCCGGGCAGCGTCGAGCTCAACCCGGGGGTGTTGGCGTTGGTGGAGCGGCTGGCGCTGGAGCCCTGCGTGTTCGCGGCGCTCGCTAGCTCGCGCGCGTCGGTGCTCAGGTGGGGGCTGCGCCTCGTGGGGGCGGCCGGCGAAGAAACCCCGGCACCCCCTGCGCGACGTGGTCCTGCGGCACGCGGAAGCCCTGGCCGAGGCCCTGTCGCAGGAATTCTTCAAGTTTGGGTTCGCGCTGCTGCGCACCCGGCCGGACGCGGTGCTGGGAGAAGTGTTGGAAGTAGTGGGCACCGCCGGCTACCAGCTCACGTACCGCGACGTGCGTGGGAGCCGGCGATATACCTGCAAGCGGCGGAACGCGGCGGGGGGGGGTGCGCGCGGGGCCGGCGCGGCCGGCGGGGCCACGAAGGCGCCGCTGCGGGTGTCGGTGGTGGAGTACGGGCCCTTCCGCCCCGGCGGGCGGGGGCAGCTCTGTTCGCCCCTGGGCGCCCTGCTGGAGCACTATGCCCTGCGGCTGCAGCTGGAGAACCTGCGCTTGGCGTACACCCTGGACCACGCCAGGGGATCGCTGGTCCTGGGCCGGCGCCGCGAGGGCAACGTGGACCGGGCGTGGGAGAGCTGGCTGTTGCCAGGCGCGGCGGCCACGGCGGCCGTAGGGTCGGAGCCCGCGCACGCGAGGGGCGACGTGCCGGCCCGGCGCCAGCGCACGCTCCGGCGCGCGGGCGACTCGCTGCTGTGCGAACTGGCTTGCCCGCCGCTGTACAGGTACCAGGTCCCGGGACAGCGCAGCGGCAGGAACGCCCCGTGCACCAGCGTGTCGGGCACCTGTGTCACCCGCGGCAACACCAACCTGGTCTATGCGCGCGAAGCTCTGCGCCCGGAGCACGAGGTCCCCTACGCCCTGTGGTCCGACCTGGTGGCGCGGGTCTTTGGTCTGCCCGGCGGCGCCAGGGAGGTGTCCGCCGCGCCCGAGCACGCGCTGGCGGCCGGGGGGGCGCTGGCCGGCTGGGCGTACGAGGCTCGCATCCGGCTGGTCAACTACGGGCAGGCGCTGACGATCGGCCCCAGGTGCCGGGCGCTGTCGTCGCGGACGGTGGAGGGGGGCCGGCGGAGCGGGTCGGCGGGCCTGTGGCACGCGCTCCCCCCCCTCGCGCCACCGGACGCCGCCGCCGCGGAGCCGACCGAGGAGGAGCTGCGCGCGTACTGGTGGTCCGTCGAGGTCCTGCCGACCCCGGCGTCGGCCGCCGGGCTGGACACGCTGGTGCGTGTGCTGGAGCTGAGCGCCCGGCTGGCGGGGCCCGAGCTCGACTTGCTGCGGAACCTGTACCCCCGGCTGCTGCCGGAGTGTGCGCGGGAGGCGCCCCCCCCCCGCCGCGGCAGGCAGCCGCCCCGGTGCTCGACTCCCGGGTGCCCGGAGGGGCCACGCCCCCGCCGCTAGCCGGCCGGCGGCGGAGCCGCGGCCGGCGGAGCCGCGGCCGGCGGAGCCGTACCCCGCCCAGGGGAGGCCGGCGGCCGCCGGCCCACCGCCGGTTGGCCCTCCCCCCCCACCACCGGGCCCGCACCGGCCCAGCGCCGAGGGCACGGCCCAGCCGGGCCCCGGGCCGGGCGCGCGGCCGCCGGCCAACACGACCCCGCCGCCGAGGCGGCCCGGCCGGCGGCTGGCAGGCGAGGGTCCGGCCGAACCGTCGGCCAAGGCGTTGGCCAAGGCGTCGGCCAAGGCGTCGGCCGAGGCGTCGGCCGGGCCGGGCCAGACCGAGGCACCGGCCGGGCCGCCGGCCGGGCCGCTTCGGCCGGGTCAGACCACGCGGGCCGCGGCGCACGGACCGCCCCGGGCCGCCCCGGCCCGCGCGTGGCAGCTGGACCAGGAATCCTGGCAGACGATCCTGCAGCGCCTGGAAGGTATCGAGCACCAGCGGGTGCGGGCCGACGACGCGCACCGGGCGCTAGAGGACTCACACAAGCAGCTGCGCGACGCGGCCGTCAAGGTGTGCCTCCTGCCGGACGAGCAGCAGAAGCAATTTGTCTGGCGCGTGATGCTGTGCACGGCCGCTCACCTCTCCGCCGCGCTGGCGCTCACGGCGGGGCTGAGCGCCTGGCTGCGGCGCAGCATCTGGCTGTACGACAATCCCTGGAGCACCGCCGAGGTGCTCGCCCTGTGCCTCATGGTGGTGTGCACGTTCTATGGCGGCTGCCACCGCTACCTCCCGGTCGTGTCGGTGGCCATGGTCGGCGGTTCGTCGCTGTTTGCCAGCCTGCTGTTGGTCCATGCCGACTTTACGCTCTTCCTGACGGTGTGCGCCGCCGTGGACGCTTTCTGCCTGCTGCTGGCAGCGTTCTGTTGCCAGAAGCGCGTCCCGTATGACACTATGCTGCTGCTGGCCGTGGTGGCCCTGGGCGCCGGCCTAGGCTTCTTCGCGCTGGTGTGGGAGCCCTACCGCGGGGCGCTGGCCCACCTCACGCTGGCCTGGACCGACATTCCCCCGACGATAGTAGACCACGTACTGCTGGTCTGGATCAGCACGCTGCTGTGTTTGTACATTGTGTGGCAGCTGCAGAGGCTGGTGCAGACGCACACGTTGTGCGAGACGTACACGGCGTCGGTGCGCCTCTTTTTCAATATCGTCGAGGCCGGCCTCCTGCTGGGCGTAGGGTTCGGCGCCGCGCTCGACCGGCTGCAGCGCCTGCGCACACGGGTGCAAGGACTCTACGCCACTGAGCGCGAGGCGCTCGAGCCGGTGCTGGCCTAAGCTCCCCGGGGCCCCGCCGCCCCCCCCCCCCCCCCTGCCCCGCCTACTCCTTGTGCACTTTTCATGCTCCCCCCTCTCCCGGGTGTGCGTGGCTCGGCCTGTGCTGGCTGTGATAAAAAATTCGCTCTCGCTGCCTCTGCGCACCCCGTGTTTCCTCCCCTCACTCCCGGCCTGGCCTCCCCCCCCGGTGCGATCCCGACCAGCCCCCCCCTCTCTTCTTCCGGCCACCCCTAACCCCGGACCGGACCAGTGGCAGCGCGGGTGTTAGAGGAGGGCGCAGCCCCCCCCCGAAAAACAGCCGACCAGGCCGGACTTTCATAAAAGAAACACGCTTCAACAGGCTGTGGGAAAGGCAGGGACACGCTCTGCCAACCGCACACCGGATAAGCCCTTTTACAGGGGGCCGCCTCCGCTCTTCGCCAGGCCAGCGTAGCCTTCGCGCCGCCGCCCGGTTCTAAGAAGGAAAAGCGCCGCATCCGCGGGTGTAGCTGCCGCGGCAGATGCTCGGCAGATTGCTGGTCTGGATACCAACATCGTAAATATAGATAATACCAGTGGGCTGGAACATAGCGGTGCACACATCCGCGCCCCCCGACGCTACGTTCCAGCCGCTGATATCCTGGTCGAAGGCGCAGTTGCCGAAGAACATGTTCCCCAGGTTATTGCTGGCTGCGGCCGCTGATACGTCCCAGCCGCCCAGCGGCTGGTTGAACGCACACGTGCCTTGCGGGACACAAGCAAAGGCGCCGGTCATGTCCGACACCCTGCTAGTGTTCCAGCGGTTGATGTTCTGGTTGAAACTGGCGGCGATAAAGATGAGGTAATTCATTGCAGTCACGGACGCGGTGTTCCAGGCGGCGAGTGGCTGATCGAAAGCTTTGGCTTGACGAAATGTGGCTGACATGATTGTGACGCTGCTCACGTTCCAGCCACCTAGCGGCTGATTGAAAGCCGTTGCGCCTGAAAACGTGAACGCCAGGCTGGTGACTTGGCTCACGTTCCAGCCACCGATTGGCCGGTTGAAGGCCCATGCGCCTGCAAACGTTTGCTCCAGGCTCGTGACTCTGCTCACGGACCAGCTAGACACGTCGGCGTTGAAGGCTCTTGCCACCCCAAAGGTGCTCCGGAGGCTGGCCACGCCGCTGGTGTTCCAGCCGCCGAGGTTTTGGTTGAACACGGTACAGCCGTAAAACAGGTTGGAGAAGCCGTTGGGGTGCGAGGCGGGCGTGAGCCACGACCAGTCCCAGTCGCGCGCGTCGCCCACGAACTCGGCCATCCGGTACAGCAGGTACTCGGGCGCGACGCCGTGCAGCGCCCGCGACCCGGCCGTCGACGCCGTGTAGCGCAGCAGCAAGTTGGAGGCGAGCAGCAAGGCGTTGGGCGATGTCAGCAGCGGCCTCGTGCTGCCGACGGGGTGATACAGCTGCACGTCGCCCCACGCCAGCACGTCGGTCACGGGCGCGCCGTCCACGTACCACAGCCCGTCCACCCGGCAGTCCAGCCTCAGCCAGTAGTTACCAGCGCTCGCGTACACGTGCGTGCAGGTCGAGCCATCGGCGTGCACGCACGTGCCCGCCGAGCCGTCGCCCCAGTCCACGCCATACGTGCCGCCCGCGCCCATCCCCGCGCCGGGCGAGCGCGAGCGTGGCCGTGGTGCTGCCGGCCGGCGCGCGCACCCGGGCGTAGAAGAGCGAGCGGGAGCACGCGGCGGGCCAGGCGGCCTGGCTTACGCGCGTGTACGGGGCCAGCCGCGTGCAGTCGGCCGTGCCCGCCAGCCCGGGCGGGCTCCAGCCCGTCAGCGAGACAGCGAAGTCCCCCGGGGCGCCCTCGAACGTGCGTTCGAAGCGCTGCAGGCTCGGCAGCGCCGTCCAGCCCTGCAGCCCCGTGTCCACCAGCGCACCGCAGCCCGCGAACAGCTCGGTCACGTCCTCCAGCGCCGAGGTGTCCCAGCGCGACAGGTCGATTTGCGTGAGCGAGAGGAGGCCTGCAAACGCACGGCTGGCGTTGCGCAGGCTGCGCGTGTCCCACCGGCTGGCGCCGTAAGGGGGTACCAGGCCCACGGAGCCTGCGAACAGGCCGACCATGGACACGGCGCCGGACACGTTGAGCCCGTAGCTGACCTCAGAGTCCATGCGCGAGGTGAGGTTGGCGAAGCTGTAGTCCCAGACGCGCACGAGCCCCGCGTCCGGCAGCGTGGCGAGCGAGGGCACGTACGTCAGGCCCGGCGCCCGGTACAGGTGGTAGCCGCTTGTCTCATGGAAGCGCAGCTCCCCCCACCGCCTCAAGGCGCGCAGCTGCAGGCCCGCGGGCGCCGCGGCGTGCCAGGCCGGCGTGAGCGCCCAGCCGCGCACGGGGTAGCGTCCGCCGGGGTCCGCCGTCACGAGGTACGTGCCGGCAGCGGCGTACGTGTGCGCGCATGGCGCGGCGCCGGCGTCCAGGCACTGTGTCGGGGCCGAGCCGTCCCCCCAGTCGACCGTGAACGACGTCGGGACGGCGGCCTGGGCCTGGCGACGGCGCGCAGTCGGGGCGGTGGGCGGCCACAGGGGCCACACGAACGTGTCCTGGGCCGACGCTAGCGTGAGCTCCAGCACCGTGGCGCCGCCGGGGCACACGACCGAGGGGCACGCCTCCTCTGGTGTCGGGCACTGGACCGGGAACGGACACTTGGCGCCGGCGGCGCCGAGCAGCAAGGGCAGCCACCAGCACGGGCTGGTGACTGCGCCTGTTCGACGGGGGGGGGGAGCGTGCATGCTAGTGCGCGCTTTCTCTTTCCTCGCTGGCCCGCTCTCTTTTTCTCTTTACCTGTGAACGAGCGATCCATCTAGCACGGACGGAAGGGGGGCGGTGCGGGGAGAGACGAGCGAACACCCCCCTCCCCCCCCCCCCCTTCCGCGACCATTCCTAACCCCGGACCGGGCCAGGGGCGCGCGGGAGCCCTGGGCCTCTCCCCCCCGGCGCCCGGCCACCGCCAGCCAAAGGCTACGCCCCTGTGGTTCTTGGGTCTGCGCACAATAAAAAAAGCCTGCCAGCTGGGCGAGCGAGCACACGTTTCCGGCGGCCACTCCGGCCCGACCCCCGCACGCAGCCTGCGGGGCGCGGCGGCGTGCCCCCACCCCTTCCCCCCGTTCCCTCGGCCGACAGCACCAGCCGCTCAGCCCTGCCTGGGCCCGCGCATGGGCCTCAGGCGCCGCCGCGTGGCAGGGGGCGCGGCTCCCCCTGCTCCGCGGGCGCCGGGCCCCGGACCAGCACCACGTGCGAACCGCCGGCGCCGCCCCGCGCCTGTCGGGCGGGCGGTCGGGGGGGGGGGGGGGCCGTGCACAAACAGCACCGGCTGGTACACAAAGACCAGGCGCTCGGCCGGCGCGTGGAGGGCGGCTGGCTTGGGCTGCGACCGGTGCCCGCGCACCCGCTGCAAGGAGGTAGGGCTCAGCGCCGCGGCCGGGTCGTGCTGGCTCTGCGCCCACGCCTCGTCCTGTCCGCCGGCCCCCAGGAGCGGCAGCGGCGGGTCCCACGACACCGAGCCCGCGCGCCGCCCCTCCGGCTCCTGTGAACAGCCAGACGCGGAGTCACGCGTGCTGGCGAAGCTGTCTTCGACTCCCCGGTCCAGCAAGCTCTGCACGCAGGCTAGCGAGCGCTCGTGGGCGGGCAGCATGGTCCAGTCCACCGAGGCCGAGAGCTCGCGCAGTCGCGCGGCCAGCTGCGGCGCGACCGGCGGTGGCCCCTGCCGTGGCGTGACGGCCCCGTCCAACTCCGCCACGAGCCGCTGGTAGCAGTACAGCCAGAAACACTCCCCCGAGGGGTAGCGCGGTACCGCCATCGCCCGGCCGGGCCACGCCTCGCCCCTGGTAGGGAGGACGACGAGGGACTGACTCAGCCAGCGGTGCCGGCCGGGGAGAGCGTGGGTGCCCGTGGCGCCACGGGCGCGGCCGGGCGAGGGAGGGGGGAGAAGGCCAAGGCAAGGGAAGGGGGAGGCGGCAGACGCCCCCGGAGGGAGGGGGGGAGTCCAGCGCGCCGGCGGGCGGCGAGGCCGCCGCCCTTTCTTCCCTCCTTTGGCTTTCCTCCTCCCCCGCACTGGCTCTGGCCAGGGTCCTAAACACACTCCTGGACACGTGCGCAGGGCCCCTCCCCCCGAGCCGATGCTGGCTGCGCACCCTGCCCCCGCCTGGGACAGTCTGGACTTTGGTGACAAGTGGATCAAGACGCTGAGAGCTGTCGCTCGGAACGAGGCTGTACCGGTCGCGGATCTAGTGAAGGATTTAGTCGACCGCTGGGGGCTCCGCCCGAGGAAGCGGGACGGCGACGCTTCTTCTCCTCTCAGGTCGCTGGAGCTCAAGAGGGAGCAGTGGCAGAAGGCGTTCCCCTGCGAGAGCGCGCGCTGGAGCGAGTTTCTGTCCGCCCTGGTGACCACGCCCGCCCTGTACAGCTTATGCTACTACATAGAAACTGTCGACCTTCGCATGCCGCCCGCCGAAACAGCCAGGGTGACCGTACCGCTACGACTGTTCTGGCATGCCAGCAGAACCAAGGTTCTCCTGTTGCGCCACGTGGAGCTTTCGTGGCCGGCCGAGCCAGACGACCCGCGCCTGTCGGTCGATGAGCTCTCACTCCAAGACGTCGTCCTCCGCGCGGTGGAAGAGCAGCTGCCAACCCGGCCGGCCCTGCTGTGCCTAGACCTCGCGGGGTCAATCTTGATAGAGAAGTGCGACCTCGGCCGGCTCGTGCTGTGCCCCCGCCCGCCGTCCCCGACCGGACTTCCTGTGTCTCCGGGACTGTCCACAGCTGGAGTCAGTCGGGTTGGAGCGTGGCCTGCAGGAGCTGTTCCCGTGGGTAGAGGTGCGAGGGTGCCGGGGCTAGCGACGCTGTGTTTGCCACGCGCCCAAACAACCGACGTCTACCCCGGGCCGCTGCTCCGGCAGTTGGTCACCGGACCGTGCTGGCCAACCGGCGCGGCGCCCGAGGCCTGCACGTGTACGCTGTACGGGCTAAACTCGGCGCGGACCTCCGTGAAAGGGCCCTGGGCCGACCGGCTGGTGCTGGCGGAAGCGCCCCCGCGCCGGCCGGGCGATATGAACGAGACGCCCGCCGGGAGCCAACAGCCGTACTTGGAAGTGCAGAGGTACTGCTGCCTCGAGTTGCGAAGGCCCTATCCGGGGCTCACGCTGGCTTGGTCCGCGGCAGGCCTGCCGGCCTGGTTCTCTCGTGACCTGCTGCAGCCGACAGAGTGCAAGGCTCAGCTGGCAGGTCGGCCTGTTAACGTCGTCCTCACGCGGCCGCCGGGCCGGCCGGGCGACAGCCCGCTCCGGCCGGGTGACCAGGGGGGGCGGCCGTCCCGCGCCTGGCAGGCAGCGCCCTCGCTCGCACGGGCTACTGCCGCCGCCGCCGACGTGTACCCCTGGTTGCTGGCCGCGGCGGAGTTTCCGCCGGGCTCGGTCAGGCGGCTGGGTTTCTTGTTGGAGCTGCAGCTCAGGCACGGGCTGGTCTTGTCCGCTCGGGACCTAGAGGCCTGGGCAGGCCTGGGCCAGATGTGGGACGGCGGCCGCGAGCCCCCGTCGTGGCCCGCCGTGCACAGCGCGTGGACAAGTCTGCGTGTTCCCGGTACTGCGCCCTGGTGGCGCTGGCGCTCTTGTGTGGCCTGGGGGCAACTGCTGGCGGCCCGGCACGGGCGGGGCCGCGCACTCTCGTCGGGCCAGGCGGAGCTCCCCCTGGTAGCCCCCAGCGTGGTGGCCCGCCAGCTGGCGGAGGCCGTGCTCTCGTGCGCCGAGGACCCAGACCTCTTGCGGGCGGCCTGGGCCGAGCTCTTCTCGCAGCTGGCCGGCCGCGAGCCGTCGGCCCTGTCCCCGGGCCTGCGGTTCCTGGGCACGGTGGCTACCCGCGCGGCCGGCTGGGCTAGGCCCCGGGCCGGCCGGCCGGCCGCAACCGTAGCCCCCGAGTTCCAGCACGCGGGCTGTTGCTTGCTCTCCGCGGCCTTTGGCCCCGACGCCGATGCCCTGCAACAGGAAGTGCGGGGGGAGGTCCTGCACCTCGTGGCGCAGTCTGGCCTGCACGCGACTAGTACGCCGGGGGCTCCCGAGTTCCCCGATCTCTTGGCAATCCAGGCGGAAATCTGGAACAGCTTGGGCGGCCAGAGCCCGGGGTCAACCTGGCCCGGCCGACCGGAGCCACCCCCCCTCGAGCTGGCCGTGTGGAGCAAGAGCTACCAACTCTCGAACCTACCACCGGCGACCGCCGCGGCCCTGCGTTGCGGTGGCCGACAGCTGCACCGCCTGACGCAGGCCGACTTGGCACAGCTAGAAGAGAGACGTGGCCGTGCACAGACCGAAGCTCTGGAGTACCTGTTGGGCTGGACGCGCGGCCTGCGCAGCACACCAGCGCTTGGTGCCCAACAGGCTGGGCTGCTGGCCCGGCATGAAGCCGCGTTGCTGGCCGCACTGGGCTCACCGCCACAGGCTGCCTAGGCCCTCCGACGCACCCTTACCTCCCACGGACCACGCACCCCCGCACATTCTTCTCCTCCTTCCCTCCTCCCCCCCCCCCCCCGCTCTCCCCTGTACGCAGAGCCGACGCTGCCTCCTCCTCCCCCGGTTGGAACAGATCGCGCAAGGTGGAGGAGGAAAAGGGGCTGGGACCAAGTAAAGCTCTCGCCGAGACCAAGTGGGCAGACTGCTCCCCTCGTGTAGTACTGCTCCCCCCGTGTAGTATGTCCCATCGCCCCGACGCTTCGCCTCCTCCCCCGAACTTCCTGTCTCTGTGGGCCCAGGCACAGCAAACCGTGTCGCAGCCAGGGGGCGACGCTAGACTCCAAGAGACAGTGACACTGCTGGAGCAGAGCTGGCAGAGGCAACGCAGGTCGCACAAAACGAACCTGGTCCTCGCGTTCGAGGCGGATTCCCCTGCCTCTGGGCCGGGGGCCGCCGAGCGCTGGTCAAAGCTGCTAGCTTGCTTGGTCAACTCCGCGGGCCTGAGAGACCTATGGCAGTACGTAACAACCGTCCACCTCGATGGCGGTTCGGCACGGCCTTACCAGTTGGTTGTCCCCCCGAGCTCTTCCTCTTCGCCACCAACGCTACCAAAGTGTTTTTAGCGAATGCCTCTTTCCGGGACAACATGTGGTCGATCGCGGGGCTGACGCTCCCCTCCGACGCCAGTTTCCACCTGCTACGCTGTGACGTAGGCCGTCTCGTTCTCAACGCGCCAGGTGGCGGCGGGGCTGCCGACCCTCCGGGAGCCAGCTAAAACTTAGAATCGAAGATTGCCCGTGCCTTAGGACGGTCGCAGCCCTGGCAGGGGGGCTTTGCCAGCACGTGTCGGTCGTTGGTTGTCCGGCGCTGGAGCGCCTGGTGCTGCCGCGAGCGACGACGACCACTGTCCAGCTGGGCCCTTTGCTCCGCGAACTAACCATCAACCCCGAAGAGAACCACAGCGTGCAAAGCCCGCCCGTGACCTGTACTTTGGTGGGGCCGGGGCCCACCGAGCTGACAGTGTCGGGGTCGTGGCTCGACGAGTTGTGTTGGGAGGGTTTGCCTGCAAACTGGCGTTGCCGGCTGTCCGTGGCGTGCTACTGGCGGTTGGGCTTTTTGTTGGCAGCCGGGGCCATGGCGGGCCAAGACCACGGCCAGGTGATGATAGAGTGGCGGGCGGAAGCTCTGCCTGCGTGGTTCCGCTTGCAAGTGGTGAAGCCCCCCGCGTTGGACGTCAGCTACAGTCCCGCAGTTCCTCGCTGCGGGGTCTCCGTCCGGACCGACGAGGAAGCCAGGACTACGTGGCTGGCTGGGCCCGCGTCGACTGCCAGCGAGCAGCTCGACCTGGCTGTCGCAGCCGCCTACTTTTGGTTGCTCCCGGGGGCCCTGTTTCCGTTGGGCTCGCCGTGGCGGCTGGCCTTCCTGCTGGGCCTGTCCCTAGACTACGGCCTGGTGGTGTCTGAGCCGGAGTTTGAGCGCTGCGTCCAGTGGCTGCGGGCACGGGCTACCGACACGGCCTCCTCCTGGCGCACCCTCTTACAGGCCCGCAGCGACCACTATGTGAAATACAGTCTGCGGCACCGTTCAGGCCCAGGGGGTCTGTGGCTGTTACTCTTAGCTGGCCAGCACGGGGACCCGAACATGTGGCGGCTGGTCCCAGGCGGCCGGCCTTACCCACGCGGCCAGACACCGGCCCAAGTCACGGAGCACGTGACCACCGCTGTGAGCTCCTGCGTGGAGGACGTCCAGATGTTGCGCGAGGCCTGTCTCCACCTGTGCCAGTGCCTGCGTAGCGGCGCCAGTGACCCCCCCCCCCCCACCGGTCAACCCCGAAGAGCGTTTTCTGGGCGCCGCCTGCGAGGCCGGCGACGCCGGCGCCAGCGACGTTGCCGGCGACGCCAGCGACGCCGCCGGTGGGGCCCGCGCGCTCTTGCTCCGCGGTTGGCGAGAGGCGGGATCTCTGTTGATCCGAGCGGCGTTCGGGCCGGCCGCCCCCGGCCGGGGCTTTTGTAAATTCAAAGAAAGAAGGGGAGACGCCGGGCCAATTTCTGTTTTAAAAGTTGAAGCTTTAAGCTAAAAAAAAGAATTCAATCTCCCAACACTGCCGCGACAGAAACAAAACACTCGGAGGACCCGGTCGACGTTATTTCGCACGTCGAAGAATTCCAACACCTGGAACAACAAAACAAAAACTTGATCATCACGTACGGGCCTCCCGGAGTTGGCAAGTCCAAAGTACTTCACGAATTCCTTGTGAAACTCTTTTCGGGAACAAACAGGTCAAGTCTCATTAACAAAAAGCATTGGTACGACGGCAACATCGATGACCTGATCAATCGGCACAGCGGGTCTGTGCGGGGCTGGATCGAAATCGAAGCAAAATTAAACCGCAGAGAGGAACAAAAAGAATGTAGGCTGGCCCAATCAAAAGCATTTCGCGATTATGTCACGCGCAAGAGAACGCAAGCCTATTTTGCCGCCCGGAAAGATACACAGGGTCTGGACGAGCTCAATGATACCCTGGTGCAGGTGGCTTTAAGCCTCGGCGCAGGGGTCTTAATGGAAACGACCGGTGCGTATGGTAAGGGATGGGACGCACTGCAAGGCCTCTTGTGGATCTGCTCGCTTGCTAGACAGCACGGCTAAACTATTTACATCCTGTGTCCCCTAGCCACACTACCCATAGTAGAGAAAAGGCTCAGTGAACGTCGGGGCCAGCTCAACGCCCATAACCCCAAAGAATTGTTCCACAACTCCTACAGAAACATGTTGTACGAAATTCTGCCCAGCCTTGGAATAATTGCAGATGGCCTGTACCTTGTTATGAACAACGAAAAAGACCAAAGAAGAACGGATCGATGGTACTCTCTCGACCGAAGTGTTTCCTTGTCAAAGCCAATCTCGTTCAGCGGCGGTCAGAGCCAGCAGACCTTGGAGCTGGCAAACAAACTTAACCAAATACATTTCATGCAGAGGTTCAGCAGCGAAGGCAAGTGCAATCCAACTTCGTGTTTTGCAGCTCCAATAAGCGACGCAGAGCAGCGATCCGACACGATAACGTGCGGCAAGAGCCTGTGCACTAAACATTTTATGAAAATAGTGAAAAACGGTACAGGGCGAGATCCAATTGAATTTCCCTAGTTCCACACATGATCTTTTTCCTGTGTTCTTCACACCTTAACAACGAAAGAGAAAAGAAATTGGCAGCCAAAAAAAACTAGGCGTTTGCTTTGACAATAAAAAAAATATTTACTACTAAACAAAAAAAAAGTAGTTCCTTCCTTTGTTCACGTTCTGCGTTTGAATTTTGTTTTCTGCAAACATGCAAAAGCTAGGAACTGAAACCCTGTTTTACCACTACTAGTACTACGTTTGCTTTTTTTTTATTTCTCCCCCTTTCTTTTTTCCGTTGGGCAGGCACTGCAGCTTATTTGAATACTCGTGCCCGTTCGCGGCGTCTAAGCGAGGTGCCGCGGGCACAATCCAGAAGATGCGCCGGCTCGAACTCAGGAGTTTGTGGTCCGTTTCCGACACCACGAGGCAGCCGCAGGTGCCACAGGTCTCGACGAACGTAGTTTCGGCCTCGCCGCCATTGACGACCGCGTCGGCCTTGTCAGCCAAATTTAGCAACATGCTGTGCCAGGGCCCGCTAGTCACTTTAAGCGCGTCCGACGCGAGCTCCGCCAGGGCCCTCGCGGCCTCCTGTTCCTCTTCCTGGCCCAGAAGACGCTGTGTCAGATAGTTTGCCAGACCCCGAACCAACGCCTGGGCACGCTGGAGTCCTTGTGCTCGGACATTTTGTGTGCGGCACTTTGTGATTCCTTTCCCCTTGTGAGAGTGAGGGAGGGAGGGAGGGAGGGAGGGCGGGGGGGGGGGGGGGGGGGGGGGGAGCGAAGGGCAGCGCCGGCCTGAAGGGCGCTTGCCTACAACAATAGGCCAGACCGCAAACAACAACAAAGAAAAGACAAAGGAAACTTCGACAGGTAGCGCAGGTGAAACAGAGAAGTGGGGAGGGAGGGGGGGGGGTGTTAGAGGCTTGGGGTGGAGGGTGTTACTAGGTCAGGTGAGAGAGAACGAATGCTCTCCCCCACCCCCCCCTTCCCCTCCCAGAAAAAAGCTCGTCCCCGAGCCCCCCCCCCTAAAGCTTGGCCCCGACATATTCCTTTCTTCCCTGTACCCCCCCCCCCCCCGCCCCAGGGCCTCCTGCGCGAGAAGGGTAAGGCGCTGGTGGGGAGGGGGCCTGGTTTGCACTTGCACAAGCACAGCGCAAACTAGGCCCCTCCCCCGTAGGCCCCCCCCCCCCCCCCTTCAGCGGCCCCCCCCCCCCCGCGCACCTGCACTGAAGAAGGGAGAGACAAAGAGCAAGAGAGACACACGCAGTCTCCAGAATCGACACTTTGCAGTGCGTGCCTCGCCTCCCTCCATCCCCCCCCCCACCCCTCCCCTCATTTCCCATTCCCCCCACACGCACGCACACAAATCCCCCCCCCCCCCCCCCCCCCTTTCCCCATCCCCCGGGCGCCCCAGCCGTACTTCTCGCTCGTCCCCCTTGAGCAGTTCCTACCTTCTTTGTGTCTGTGTTCATTTTTGTTTTGCAGACGGTACACAACCATGAGCAAATACTTGGATTCTGAAGCGGCCAGCGGGAGCGACGAGAGCAGCAGCGACTCGGAGGAGTCCTTGGACAGCGAGGAATCAGAAGAGAGCGACGGCGGGTCGTTTATCGCGGAGGACGACGAAGAAGAGGAGGAGAAGAGTGAGGACGAAACAGTGTCCAAGAAACGTGGGCGCCGCGAACCCAGCCCCGCTGGCCAGGCCAAGAAGTCCAAGAAGAGCAAGAAGAAGAAGAAGAGCAAGAAAAAGAAGGAGAAAGGGGACGAAGACCGAATCGTCAAGAAAAGAAAGACCGACGAAGAAAGCAAGCCCAAGAAGAAGGCGAAGCCCGCGAGGGGGGACAGCTCTGCGTCCACGTCGGGTTCTGAGGACGAGGCGGAAGAGAAACGCGCGCCCAAAGTGCAGACCGCCGCGCAGCTGCAGCCCGGGCAACAAGTCAACCCTTGGGAAAACCACATCATAGAACTGCTCATCAAGATGCCAGGCGCCATGACGGTGAAGTTCGCCGAGCACAGCGCCCTGCTGAAGGCAGTCTGGTCGGTACGGCACGACCCACGCGCTCAGCCCCAGCTGCAGGCCAAGCAAAAAGGTTCCATGACTGAGCCGGGGCTGCCCGGCAACAACGACAACTCCGGGACTACTGGTACACGGAGCCGTGGCAACTGGGGCTGGAGCGCGCGGCTGCGCGGGAGCAAGCCCCTGAACCGCAAGGGCCTGGCGGCGCTCGGCGTCTTCGGCAAGGACAAGGCAGTGCAGCAAGTGCGCGTAGGTACCTCCAAGGCGTTGCGCGGCCTGCACTGGCGCCCGCCCCATGAATTGTCAGGGAACCACAAGAAGTTTGAACCCGTGGCTCGCAACCTGCACAGCCTGGGCCGCGACGTGTTCAACGAGCTGACCGTGGGCGATATTGGCCACCTGGTGGTCTTGCCCGCTATCCCCTTCGATCGCTCGGCGCCCCAGCCGCTGATTACCGCGTCCAATGAGGCCTTGTACGTCATGATGACCCTGCGCGCCCCCGCGGGCAAGGGGGCCGTGGATGGCTTGCCCTACGTCGCGTTGCAGACCGGACTGGCTACGTTCGTAAGCCTTGGGCTGACGGCCCACTTGTTGCCGCACCTGGCTGCTATCGAGCACTGCGGTAACAGGGCCTACGACGAAAGGGGCCAGGCCAAGGGCTTCATTCTACCGTCGGGTTTGCTGGAGGTGGTACGCAAGCGAGCCATTGACCCCAACTGGCTCCCGCCGCGCTACGTGGAGAGCTGCCAGGAATCAGAAAAAGCGGCGGAGGCCTCGTCGTCGTCGTGATCGGCGCGCGCCGAGTCGTTGCCGGCCGGCCTGGAAAAGAAGCTCAAGGCGTTCGGCGAGGCACTCAGCGTAGTCCAGCACTTCTTTTCGGAGTCGGCAGCCTTTACCGCGCGACCGCCGCGCAGAACCTGAACTTCGCGCGGGCACAAGAGAAGAGCGCGGCCGCGATCGTGGGAGGGAGCAAGGCAGTGCAAGGGCTGCTGGAGGAGATTTCGGCCATGTCCGCGCCGGCGCCGCCATCGGCGCCGCCGGTGGCGCCGCCGGAATGTCCGGGGCCATCAGCGGAAAACGAGGGCGTGCGATCGGACACTTTGTAATACAAAGGAAAAAAAAGTAGGGCAAATCAATCCTAACCCCCCCCCCCCCCCCCCCCCGCTTCTCCCTTTCCCCCTGTGCCCTCGTTCGTACATTTACTCTCTCTTAATAAAAAAAAAAGAGAAACCAAAAACAGTAACAACAAGAAAGAGGAGAGGGGAGGGGGATGAGACGAAGCGCGGGGTTGTGTGTGTGTTTGGAAGTCTTAAAAATTCACTAGACAAAAAAAAGGGGGGCTGTAGACAGAATCCAAAGCGCGGGGGTGGGCTTTTTTTTGTGCTGTTTGGTCGCTCCCTTCCTCTCGCCTGACCTCACAATGCGCTCTTGAATTCAACCACCCTCACCCCTCCCCCACCCCCCCCCTTTTTTTTTACCCTCCCGATTCCTCGCTCTCCTCCCCCCATCCCCCCCCCCCCCCCCGACCCCTTACGCTTTTAGGTTGGCCCACCCTTTGTCCGGTCCTGCCGGCCTCTCCTTAAATCTGTTGTTCTCGGGGGGAAAATAAAAACAAACCGTTAGTTAACAAACCTCGTCCGACGTCAAAAAAAAGAATGCAGTGCGATTTGTTACCAATGAAGGTAACGAAGGACTGGCCTAAATCAAGGAATGCGACATACTCCCCGCAATCATCCGGACAAGGGGCAAGGTACGGCTGTCGCGTCCCCAGCACAAAACAGCCGCTGGAGCAAGCCCGTCTGCCTACGTTTCTAGCAGTTGTGTGCGACGAGGATGCCAAACCCATAATGACCGAGATCGCGGCTAGGAAGGCTATCTTGTTATCGCCTCTGTTTGAGAGCGCAGACGACCACACCAAGAGGCTCGTGTTGTACAAGGCGCTGTCGCTCCCGCTAGGGGGGGGGGGGGGGTTCTTTCTATACTCAAGGACGACATTCCGATCACGGATCGTGGCTACCCAATTGCGAGCCCGTTCCCTGACCCGCCGAGTGCTCTGGAAATCAACGGCCGCCAACAAGGCGCAGCTGAATACGAGGAAATGAAAGGTTGGTGGGTACTCAAGCTTGCTGCGTGCGAAAGCGACAAGCATTTCTACGGGGTAGGGGCACAGGTGCTGCTGCGCGGCGGTTCTGCGTACTTAGTGGTGGGCCGCACAAAAACATATTTCTACTGTCTGAGTTGGGGCCAGATCTTGGCCAGGTGCCGCTCGATTAATGGCTTGTGTGCGGGCCGCCCCACTAGTCCAGGTGCCACAGCTGTGCGCTGGCGCAGAGCCTGTCTGGGAGAGCATCGCCAGGCAGATGACGTGGTTGCCAAGTAGAGCCCCCTCCATTGAGTGGACCCCGGCGTTGCTGGGGGTTCTAATGCAGTGCCTGCCCGATAGAGGCCATTTAGTGATCCAGCACGAGGGCGTGCAAACGCACTACACTGTGACCTTCAAACCTTCGGAAGAGGACAAGTTGCACGAGCAGTTATTTAACTACGAGGTCAGCGACGACGGCAGAGAGAACACAAAAGGTTCGGCCGTGCAGCTGGAAGTATCAGCCATTACTCATGCCGGTGACAAATACAACCTTGTTGAGGGGCTATCATTTTTTAAGCAGCCCCCCCGCCGCAGAACTGTTGTGTGAGCTTTTGCAAAAACAAACGGCAGCGCACCACAGCAGCTGCCCAGGCCTCGCCCGAACGAGATGGTCTTTACGTGCAGGCGCAACGACCTGTGCCTCCAGCAGGGAGTCAATTACGGCAGGTTGATCAGGATAGAAAGCGTGGACCAGCTTTCCTGGCGAAGGGGCCTTGCCCAGCTCAGACACGGACGAACGGTCAAGTTTATTGTAGACGGCTTACACGACCGCCAGGGCGGCACGATATCTATATTAGAACTCCGGCCCGCCACAAAACAAGGCGGCAGCAGGCATCTGTGCTTGCACCAATGATCCCCCATAAATTAAACGGAAAAAAACTTTCCCCTCGCGCCTCCTCCTCCTCTCCCCCACACCACGTTGCGTGTGCTTAGAGGAAATGCCGACAGCAGAAAAAAAATAAACAAACCGAAATTATGATAGCCGAGAAGGGGAGGAGAGGTGTGGTTGAACAAAAAAAGAGGAGGGCTTGGAGAGAGAACAAAACCAAGAAAGGGAAAGGCTGGTGAGGTGTGAGAAGCGGATCTGGTTTAGAGAAGAGCGGCTTTTTTTTTTTGCGTGCAGGATAGATTTCCCGGGGCGATTAGGGGAGAAGGCAGAGGGGAGAGGGAGGTGGGAAGGGGGGGGGGATGGAGGAAATGTTGAGACGAAGCCACAAAAAGTCACACAGACAATGAGCCTTCCCAAGCCGGGCTGTGAAAACCGGGAGGGGAGAGAGGAGGTGTATGTGGACAGCAAAGCAACAACAAAAAAAAAGGGGGGGGGGAGGGAAGGTGGTGGGGACGAGGGGGAAAAAACTATAAATTTTTTTGACTGTATTCTTTTTGGAAGTCTGCAAAAGCCATGAGTTCCAGTTTTCAAGAGGGGGCAGAAATTGTGGGCGAGGCTACAAGATTAGATGGCGAGTTCAACAATAGTCATGCCGTCACAGAGTTTGCGACAAACGCAACAAATGTCCCGGCAGACACTTCGGTGGCTGTGACAAGCGCGACCAATGTCCTGGCTGACGCTTCGGCGGCTGTGACAAACGCGACCAATGTCCCGGCGGACGCTTCGGTGGCTGTGACAAGCGCAACCAATGCCCCGAAGGACGCTTCGGTGGCTGTGACAAGCGCGACCAATGTCCCGGCGGACGCTTCGGTGGCTGTGACAAGCGCGACCAATGTCCTGGCTGACGCTTCGGCGGCTGTGACAAGCGCGACCAATGTCCCGGCGGACGCTTCGGTGGCTGTGACAAGTGCAACTAATGCCCCGAAGGACGCTTCGGTGGCTGTGACAAGCGCGACCAATGTCCCGGCGGACGCTTCGGTGGCTGTGACAAGTGCAACTAATGCCCCGAAGGACGCTTCGGTGGCTGTGACAAGCGCGACCAATGTCCCGGCGGACGATTCGGTGGCTGTGACAAGCGCGACCAGTGTGGCAGAATTCGCGGAGGTTGACTGGAAGCGCGTGAACGACTTGCAGACGTTCGGCACCGGTTGGTGTTTGAAGTACTGTACGACGAAACGACACGTCCAGGTTGTGCTCGTCGGTGGCGAGCAAAACCTTGTACAACCTCAGACCGCCTTGAACGACTGTGTGCCTCCCGTGTGCGTGATGTTCGCCATACCGCAAAAAGACAAACAGGCGCCGCTGTGTCAGCGAGCGATGCCGATCGAGTCAGTGTGCTACCGCCCCGCCACGCTAGTAGAGAGCTTCTTGGTAGCCTCAAAGCGCTTTGGCTGGAGTGGCGCCCTGCACACCAAACTGGCGGGGCTTGCGGGCGCCGACGAGGGGCCACGCGCCCTGCTCAGGACGGAGGCGCAGTGGCATTTGCTGCTTTTCTACGCTTCGCTGGGCAAGCTGTTTGGAAACAGTCCGCCCTGGCTCCCGGCACGCGAGAGCTCCCGCCGCAAGTGGCGCCAGCTCGTGAGGGAGGAGCTGTTCTGCACGCTGCCCCGCGGCACTACCCTCATCCCTTGCGAAGAAGAGCTGGGCCACGAAACGCTGGTCGCCGTGACACGCATGTGCAGCGACATCCTGGCGCTGCCAATGCTGGAGGCACGGGACGTGAACCTGTTGTTCAGGTATGTGCGCGAAAACGCGGTGCTGGTACGTTCGGTCCTGTCGGACAGCGTGGCGGGCGTGGCGCCGAACCCCCTGATCGCAAGGGTGCCCAGGGCCGTGAACCAGAACGTGGCTGCCCTGCACGACCGCGACGGGGTCGCGACCGTCTGCACGACCGCGGTCGTCGCTGTCGGTGCGGCTGCCGTGCTGCCGCCGTTGACGGAGGAATCACTGGGCAAGCGCTACGGCGCGATAACGCCCGAACTGTGTGCCTACCTGACCAAGGACGTGGAGGACAGCGTCGGGGTCACGGTCGAGGAGATGCTGGGAACGGAGCTCGCGACAGAAGTACTAACGGGGTTGGAACAGGTGCGCGAGCTGCTCTCGCTAGATCACACGCTGCGTCCGTTCGAGCTGGAGCCGGCCAAGCTCGAAGGGCTGTGCCTGCTGGTGTCGCGTTTTGTCGCAGGGGATGCCACGCTGAGGTTGGCGCGCACAGTGTATACACAACAACTCGTGCTGCAGGCCGAGAGCGATGAGCTATCTCAAGTGGATTAAGAAATAATATGTATCCTAAATTAAAAATACACGAAGTTTTAGGCCCTGCTTTGGAAGCGAAAATGATAGCCGAAGGCAAACAACCGCCGAAAAAAGTTAAAGGAAGACACACGACTGCGGGAATCATAGTAGATGAAGGTATTGATTTAGGAATAGACCAGAATGAGATGAGAAAGAAACTAGCCGATTATTTGGGAATAAACCAAGAGGGTGCTGGGGCAAAAACGATTGAGAAATTAATACACAAACTTTTAACAATAGCAACAATGAAGAAACATTTAAAGAAGGGTAAATACAGGAAAAAAATGAAGAAGAAGGAATATGTAAATAACTTAGTAAGAGAAATGGCAAACGACCCAAACATAAAAAATCAAGTTTCAAATCATCTCGGTATTGAATTACCAGCCCCCGAGGTAGAGGAAGTTCGGCCACCAGAAGTTCCACAGCCAGCCACCGACACCGCACCCAACACCGACACCACCACCGACACCACACCCGACACCACCACCGACACCGCACCCGTCACCACGACCGACACAATTCAACCCCAGCAAGAGGGGGAGGGAAGAGGATTGATGACGGATGAAATAGACAACATTATGAAATATGATTGGTATTTGGGAACGGTAGCCAGCGATGAAATAAACAAACTGAAACCAGAAAAAAGACAGAAGTACGGGTTTATTATGAACTTGGATAAGTCTAGTCAACCAGGCTCACATTGGATTGCTGTTTGGGTTGACTTAATTAAAGACGACTCTATTGAAATCTACGACCCGCTCGCACTGTATAAGCCGACTGAGCTATTTCTACACCAAATGAAACAGCTTATTGACAAGAGTAAGCCGAACACATATCTGCTTATGAAGGTTAATCAAATTAAAAACCAAAGCGACACAAGCACAACCTGCGGGTGGCATAGTATTAGGTTTCTTAAAGAAAGAGCGAAAGGGAACCGCTTTAAATTCGCCAGCGGTTGGACAGACTTAAAAGAAAAAGAAGCGGAGGAGTTGAAAGCTCAGAACGGCTACGGCTTTGATACTTTCATTTAGCAGGGGCCTTCGTCCCCCGCACCCCCTCCGTTGTGGTATGTAATTAAAACAAAAAATATATTTTCTAATAAATACAGTATAGTTTTTTTGAGATTGTAAGTGGTTTTTTGAAAAAAAAGCACTTACTATGGAATATAGAGGCGGGCGAAGTAGCAACATTTACTATGTCAACAGCAAAAATAGGATAAACGGCACGGACAGCGATTTTACTCACTCCATTGATATGAAATCGCTTGACAATCCAACACACTGTAAAATTTTACATATCTATGTGCCGAAGTCGTATTACTTTGTGGCAAGTCCTTACAACACTTTTACTCTGAGTGAATATGGATTTGAGGCTCTGATTACGATACCTGATGGCAACTACACGATGAACAACTTAAAAAATAAACTGGCCGAGGTTCTAACCGCAGACAGCCCCAACAACTACACATACACAGTCACGAGCAACAACACAAATACTGACCCCGAAGACGGCAAGCTATTGCTTACAGTAGCTAACAACCTAGGAATTCAACCGCGGTTTATATTTGACACCGAAACACGTATTCACCAAGTAATGGGTTTTGACCGCGACTCAACATATTTCTTTGCTAATAATACCATTAGGTCGCCGAATGTCATAATCTTGACTGGCGAAAAAACATTATATTTAAAGTCAGATTTAGTCGGCGAAGGTGATAACCACGTGCTCCAAGAAATATACACGGCGAATGAAATCCCGTTCGGCTCTGTTATCTACGATGGCTCGGGTAGTGAATACGGCAAACGGCTATCTACTAGTTCAAGCAATGTGTATCGGTTTTACTTGACTGACGAAAACGACCAACCAGTTAATCTCAACGGGCTCGGCATTGTAATGACATTGTTAATTTATCGCGAGACGAATTATTTTAATTTATTTACATCATTTCTTAATTTGTTGAAATCTAGGTAATTAATTAATTTTTTTTCTCATATTAAAATATAAGATAACCGTAAAAGAGGAAAAACAAAAATGCCCACACAACACGGAGGCGAACTAGATTTCAGCAGGACTGACTACATCAGTGCTTCTTATCGCTTGAATAAGCTTACCCCTCGTGAGGGTTCTATTAATGTAGCCGTAACTACCGCAGGAGGACAGGAAAGCAACTTTGACCTTATCAGCCGTCCGTTTAACTTGGCTCGTTCTGTTTTGAGTTTTAATTATGCTCCAGATGCAAAGGCGGCAAACTACAATAAATGCTTTATGGATTGCCTGGCCCCAATTAGGCAGATACAATTGATTACGAGAGGTGGTGTTTATCTGTGCGACATTAACGAAGTCGGAAATATCACTAAGATGATTTGGAAACCCGAAACCTCCATTGATGATTTACTTGCTTTGGAAAATCACGATAATGGAAGTGGAGCTGGTTGTATGCTTCAAAAGTGTAATGCTACAACTACATTTCAACCCGCTAGCGATGCTACAAGGTTGGCCGCATTACAAACAGCATTGACCGCTTCGGCAATAGCAGGAAATGCGGTGGGGCAAATTGATACGGGCATTGATGTTGCGAAGGCACAGGTTCAGGCCGCATTAAAGGCTTGGATGGCACAACCCGCCACAAATGCCCGCCGACATGATGATGCCCTTATTGCGAATGAGACTGGTGTGAATAAGTTCGTTAATGTTGCTTTTAATGAGGCTAAGTATTTCTCAGCTGGAACTCTTAACAATGTCAGCCCGAGTATTAATGTTAAGATTAATCTTGGAATGCTTTACAATACTATTTTCGCTCTGGATAAAACTATTATATTTCCAGAAATTTTGACTTTGCGGATTGTTTGGCTACAGACACCCAAAATCTTTTATTATAACAATGATGCTCTTTCTACTGGTGGAGGCACAGTCGCGGTAGCTGATTCAAATGTTACTGTTACTAATCTCAGCCTTTTCTTAGCTGTCGAGACTAACCCCGATGTCGTTCAATCAATTCAACAGAAGATTATGAGCCCCGAAGGTATGAGCTTCAACATTGATTATTCTTATTTGTATAAAAATACTGTCGGGCTCGCTTCAACTTCTCAAAATGTTATCCTTAGATTTGACAGAGGTCACGGACGACGACTTAAGAAGATTTATCACTCCGTGTTCAGCGGAACAGAAAATAAGAACACCGCCTACGACAATAGCAACATAAATCCCGCTAAGGTTACTAGCTTTTATACCACACTGGATGGGGCACGACTTCAGGAATTCAATATTGATTGTGCGGCTACAAAACTAGAAGACTATATGTATCTTTAGCCGAAGTTGGAAGGCTCTGCTTTGATGAATAGCAATGTTTATCAATACAACTGGTTTTGGTGCGACAGCTTTGATAATACCCGCCCACTGTGGAGCAAGGACCAAAACGAAATCAGCGGATTAAGTCTAGACACCGAGCGACGATGGGAGTTTATCGCAACAACTACCAATATTACGTCTAATCATTACACATTTGTCGTCACTCAACAAGAAGTAACTGTTAAGAAAGGCACCATTCCTAGAAATTAAACCCCCGCCAGTGAAGTAAAAAGTAATTATTAATTTTTGATAGTTAATTTATTTTTTTGATAATATATAAGAAACTTGGAGGTGCGGAGGCGAAGTCTCTGCGAATGACCACTCACCAACGAAATTTGATAGCACAAGACCCTGACGGAGATTTTATAAATGTCAAAGTCGGCTACGATGGTAATGTTGAAACCAATAGTATGAAAACCGCTTTCGGCGAAGCATTGGTCGGTCAATTAACACCAGTATTACAAGAGATTTTCCCATACACTATCAATACACGAATATGGACATTAGCTCAAACTGATGCTACCATTTCATTTAATGCTAATATGGCCAAACTTAAAACAGATGTGAAGACGACCGCGAATGCTGTATTGACGAGTAAAAAAAGAATTAAATACAGAACAGGTATGGGAGTTCTAACACGATTTACTGCTTTATGGACTACTGATGAAACGAAAGACTACAATTCATATATCGGCATAGGTGAAAGTGATTTTACTAATGGCTTCTATTTTTACAAAATAAAAGCGACTGGTATGAATATTGCCAGTGCTAAAGGAGGCGTTCCGACACTTATTCCCCAAGCGACCTGGGATGACCCGTGTGATGGTACTAAAATTATGCCTATCATAGATTGGACCAAAGGGAATGTATTCCAGATTAAATTCCAATATCTTGGCTTTGGTGCTATAAGGTTCTACATAGAAAATCCATCAAGTGGAGAATTTCAGCTGGTTCATACAATAAAATATGCGAATGCTAATGTGGGTGTTAGTCTTTCAAATACAACCCTACCTTTTTCGGCTTGTATCAGAAATTATGGAACTAAGGTAATGCTAATCAAACATTAAAAACAGCCAGTTGTAGTATGTTTATTGAGGGCACTAACACTATTAATTCAAGCATATCAAACGAAGCGGAAGGTAGTGAGCCAGCTAGCACAACGGAAAGCCCAATTATTAGCATAAAAAATAAAACAACTTTTAATTGTGTAACCAATTATTCAATTGTTTATCCATCTCTCGTGAGCATATCAAACGAAGACAGCAAAGTTAATATAGTGCGGATTGTGAAAACGACTGGAGCACTTACGGCGGAGAACTTCGCGGATATTGATACCAAAACTTCAATCGTATCAAAGGATACCGCTGCGACTGCCATTGGTGGTGCCACTATAACAGACGTAATTCTAAAACTGTATGTTAATGCTACTTCTAGCCAGCTTATTGACCTGCGAACTTACGACATACAACTCTCTCCTGGTGAAAATCTAACATTTTTACAAAAGTCTGTAGCGACTGCTAATAATGGAGGAAATGTGAGTGTTATAGTTAATTTTTTAGAAGATCAATGAACCTTTTGAAAAAGCTTCACCAAAACAAAAAAATAAAATAAGTGAATAAGTTTTTGAGAAATATCCACAAAGCTCCTACAATTGAAGCTGTTTGAATATTTCTTTTTTAGCTCGGGATAGTTGTCTAGAAATGGTTGCTCTGCCATCCATCTTAAGTATTGGGTATCAAATACGACCACATCGGCGACTGTCTTTCCCTTATATTTCCCCATAGGTATCTTTCCTTGTTCTTGAAGTTTTTTGTTTTTTTGATTTGTATTCATTAATGTACCCATCAATTACTTGCTTAATTTCTTGTAAAGTAAATGTTCTGTCTTTGTTGCTGACAGATAGCTGTTCAAATTTTTCACAAAGCTTTTGCATCGGTGAGTGTAGAGTAGTGAGTATTGCGAAGCTACGCTTGCAAAGCGTATACGGTCTATGCCCGTAGGGTATATAGTAGTGAGTATAAAAATAAAAAAATTAAATAATTAATATAGGATGTCCGAGTGGATTAAGTTTGTTAAGGCTTACTCCGCTAAGCATAACATAAGCTACAAGGAGGCATTGAAAAAGGCAGGTAAGGCATACAGAAGGCAGAAGGGAGGCAGTGCTGAGTTATCAGAGGATGTCTATTTGTCTTCGTCAGATAGAAAGGGTGCTGACGGATGGAAGCCAGTCGCTAGCAAAGAAAAGTCAACAGTATATAAAAAAGATGGTAAGGCGATTGTAGCATTTAGAGGCTCAGCAGATAAGAGGGACCTGCTAACCGATGTCGCATTAGTAAAGGGAGTATTAAAAAGAACACCAAGATACAAAGAAGAGAAGAAGCTGGTTGACGAAGTAATAAAAAAATATGGTAAGGATAATGTAGAGTTGACAGGTCATAGCCTTGGAGGAACGATAGCAAAAGACCTAAGCCGACAGACGGGAGGGCGACAACATACAACAAAGGTAGTAGCACAAAAGACCTAATTGAAGGAGTAATTGACAGAGTAGCTACAAGAGTAAATCCAAAAGGTAAAAGGGCGAAGACTGCGAAGCTAACGACAAACTACCGAACAGCATTTGACCCCGTTTCATTGTTAGGTGCTACGGCTGTAAATACTAAGTTAGTCAAACCAAAGAAAGGAATACATACAATCAGGAGCTTCAAGGGTAGGGGCAAAAAAATATATCTATGAAGTTTTTATTACCACTACATTCAATATCCAAACGGTCTTGTTTCAATCGCATTATCTACAATACCTACAATATTTTTTTTAGTGTAAGTAAAGCTGAATATTTTTTCTAAGTATTCACTCGTTATTTCTGTTGTTTGTCTCTTGTTATCTTGCTGTTTTCTACAATAACAACTTGACCAGATTTTTCAATTCGTTTAGCAATCAATTTTTCTTCCTGAGTCTTAAGCAACTCTAACAATTCATTCTTGCCGTTCTCAATAAGGTCGCTGTTTCTAATACCCAGTCCGCAACTGATTACACTTAACATATTTGGTAAATTTAATGATTTATTGTTTTCATAATTCATACTAAAGCCTTTGACTTTCATACTTGCTTTGCCGTTATCTAAGACATATCCATAACACTTTGGCCCGCCTCCGATAAAGGTCATAATCTTTGCTCCGTGTAGTTCGTCCGTCCATTCGCCTAACAACTTACCCGTTTTCACATCTGTTTCGCCTTTCGTTAAGTCTGTTGTGTATATGACACTGTCCGTATCGTGGTATAGAACTCTGTTGTCTAGTTTGTCCATCATCTCATATAGTCTAATCCTCGCGTGGCAAGTCGTAAATAAAGCAACTACATATTTGTTTTTACGGGGTCGCTTACCGCATCTTGTTTAAGGTCATAACTCGCTTCTATTATTTTGTCGTTAATAATGTTTATGTTTATGTTATCGACTGACTTGTCGCTCATTAACTTGTATAAGGTATTTTTGTCTTTTATCATTTTGTTTTGAGTTTTGTTTTGCTTTTCACCAAACTTGCCCCACAACGATTTCAAGCACAACTTAGCAACCGCTCGCCGTCCTGGGTTTTCTTCTATTTTGTTTTCGTCCATCTTAATTCCCATCTTGATTTCCATACTGTCAATGTAGTTTCTTTTTTGTTCCTGTGTAATACAGCCATCAGGATATCCACTTGACTCTTGTTTAACCTTTAAGAAAGTTTTTATGTAATCTTTGAACAGGCTACTGCTCTGCTCCTTCCAGTGCCATACCTCATATACCTTAATTAGCTTGTAGCCTTTGTCTAAGGCCTTGTAGATTTCGGGTGTTGCCCAAGTGCCAGTTATTGCTCGCTCGTTATCGGTGTGCTTACATTCATCCTTTTGTTCGGTCATTCCGCACTTGTCGCGTAAGTAATACATTAGTTTTCCTCTATCTGCCTTAGGTAAAACGGGGTGTAGTAATTTTCTAGGCGGTAGCATTAACCTTAGCCACTCCGAAATATTCTCTGTTTATGATTTTGTTTTTCATATCTTTTCTATCGTCGTCATTTGAGGGCCTTATAATAGTATGGTGTCCGCTGGGTAAAGGTCGTAAAACATAACGGTAGGATACAGAGAGCATATGTCAATGTATTTCGCGTATTCGTTGTCGTGTCGTGATTTCCAATACAATGTTAGAGCATCCGTTCTACCTCCAAACATTGCTTCTCGCGGGTTCAGTCCTTCCTGTTCAGTAATTCGCTCATTAGTATCTTCCGCTAGGCTTTCACTTGTTTTCATTAATCTCCATTCACATTCCCAGATAGATATTATTTTGCTGACTTGTTTGCTTAGGTCTTTTTCTCGTCTAATTGTTGCCTTGTATAGTTCGCCCATCGTCTTATTCTTCTTAGTATTGATTGTATTAATACCATTGAAACACTTTGGACATCCGTGAAATTCGTAAGCGGTTTTGTTCTTCTCATCCCAGCCGTCTACGTACACACGGGATTGGCCTAAGTTAAACATTTTTTCACCACCATTGAATGCGTGTTTGATATCCGTTTGGTCTAACCTGCTTCTGTAAGCTATCCATTCAACACAAGCCCGAGAGGTAATCCTGTTTTGCTTTTCCGCCTTCAACACAGCAATTGAATTCTCTGGCATAAACTTAGCACGATACAAAGCCATAACACAACTCGCAATAGTTGTATATTGAAACGGGTCAATACCGAATTCTAGAAACTGCTTTCTAAATCCATACAACCCCTTCTCAATATATCAACATCGCTATGACAGTATTCCGCGATTTCCTTCCGCATATCAAATGTGTTGTTTTTTTGGCTTTCATACCATTCCAAAAACTCTTCTCTCTTTTTATCTTTCATCGTTTCGTAGCCGTAGTGCTTTTTATGAGGCATAACACCTACATAATTTTTATTCTTATCAGTGTTGAAGAAGTGAGGGAAGAAGCCCTTTTTAAGTTCTTTCAATCCGAATGTTTAGGAAAGTCGGACAG